>CALYCR020000470.1:0-13760 GCA_944470395.2 Schistosoma turkestanicum
TCATCTGTCACGATTGAATGAGTCAGCAAATGACTGGATGTGAATCGGACATGAAATCATATAGAAAGAAAGTGCAATAGTCACATCATTCTGGTCCGACATTATGGCTTCGTGGCTTATAGTCATTCTCGTAGCATAGATGAGTTGACTACCACTAGCATCAGGTACACTCCATATCAAGAGATTATGAATGACTTGTCGAACATCTCTCATTTGTCGCCTCCAGTATTGAGGTGCCTGCAACGCATACTAACTCAGAACATGTTGTCACTTGCATACAAAATATGACTTACCATGACAATAAGCTTTCACATCATATGATGAAATGTTGCAATATAAACAACACGAAAATTATTCACACGTTTGTAAACAACTTTTGTTTAATCTATAATCCATTATGCAATTGTTCGCACCTACAGTCAATAGGCTGTAACAAATATGTGCTATCAGTCACGTATGTAACAAATTCTTTGCCACTACATATCTCTCTAACCTCTATTAAATAAACTATTATATTATTGAATGTGACGTGTTCTTCGTTTTTATTCACAATCAGCTAAACTGACTGCCACGATTGGACGAGTCAGCAATTCCGATGATATGACTGTGATGTTAAAACATTTAGATGGTGTATCGGTCATCTTCCAGGAGGAAGATGTCATGAACTCGACCAAACGCAAGCGCCTAGCCAAGCAGGGTTCATCCCACAGAAGTGAGCAGACATCATTGGTGTTCAATGCCCTTTTCAGCACCAAAGCACCGGAACCCAACTTGAGACCCTTGTTTAAGGGGCCTCGACGCCAGTTCACACACAACATCCGGTGAAGCATGTAAGGAACAACCACATAGGGTCGGCGTCAGTAGTCCAGGATGTCTGCGGCTGCTTCCCCAAACATAGGGTCCAGGGCCGCCCTCGATCATCCTACTACATCCCTTTTAACGGCGTTTAGCCGCAGCGATGTAACCACCGCCACGTTGCCTAGCGGGACCACGAAGAGGTAGCTGCCACTACAACCCCTCTCGTTAATCCATTCATGCGCCTCACTACTTAGATGACGAAGCATTTGGCTACCTTAAGAGAGTCATAGTTACTCCCGCGAGTCGAAAGCATTGCACTAAGGCTATAATTCATTTGATCACCAACGGAAACCTTACTAAGAACAGAGTTTGAGATGCCCCCAACTCGGTGCACTACAAGCTTCGTGGATTATTATTCATGAGCTCAATTATCTTTTACACCGTCAAGTAGCTTGAAACGCATATTTCTGAACGTTGTGCTTACGGTGATACATATTGTAAATATGCCAGCCTTAAATAATGAAAATTCAAATCGGAAAATCATGGAAAATTCGCTTACCAGTACAATCTCCTGTGAAATAAAGTGAAGATATTTTTATCGCTAACTGAAAATTTCTTGATCACATTATCTTGATAAATTCATTCATAATCTTTAATTTTCAATGAATTTATTGGCACTCACAATGAATTGTGTTCTCAAGAATTTATAAACAGTTGTCTTCGTAACAAATTCGTGGACTCTATCAATCTGTCCTCCTCGTGTAAAATATTAAATTCGATCAGCAAACTTAGGATTTTGATGAATGTTCTCACAAACAACTATGTCATCTGTCACGATTGAATGAGTCAGCAAATGACTGGATGTGAATCGGACATGAAATCATATAGAAAGAAAGTGCAATAGTCACATCATTCTGGTCCGACATTATGGCTTCGTGGCTTATAGTCATTCTCGTAGCATAGATGAGTTGACTACCACTAGCATCAGGCACACTCCATATCAAGAGATTATGAATGACTTGTCGAACATCTCTCGTTTGTCGCCTCCAGTATTGGGGCGTACGCAACGCATAATAACTCAGAACATGTTGTCGCTTGCATACAAAATATGACTTACCATGACAATAAGCTTTCACATCATATGATGAAATGTTGCAATATAAACAACACGAAAATTATTCACACGTTTGTAAACAACTTTTGTTTAATCTATAATCCATTATGCAATTGTTCGCACCTACAGTCAATAGGCTGTAACAAATATGTGCTATCAGTCACGTATGTAACAAATTCTTTGCCACTACATATCTCTCTAACCTCTATTAAATAAACTATTATATTATCGAATGTGACGTGTTCTTCGTTTTTATTCACAATCAGCTAAACTGACTGCCATGATTGGACAGGTCAGCAGTCCCGATGATATCATTCGAACGAGGAATCATATAGATAAGGCAGTGGTCCTATAATGGTAAGTCGATAACTTGACGATGTGGTTCCCAGTTGGTTGAGTATTGTAGATACGTTGCTTACGACATGCGCTCCAACTAATCTCTGCAAATACAGTTTTTTTACACGTTGTGTTCCTCATCGTTTCAGCGATCATGTACAACATTTTGACGATCGCAAAGCACAATCTCACGTATTGCATTTTTACACATACTCTTTCGAATGAGAATGATATTTTTTATTGAAACTTCAATTTACAGTGCTTACTTTCTTCCGATTCTATATTGTACATGAAAATATTTTGCAATACAAATACAATACGATATAAAATAACAGGATGTAAGATGAGATTGCAAAATCTCTGATTCACTATGCAATTATTGTCATTTCTATTGAGTTTGCGGTAACAAATGCTTGCAATCATCCATAAGTAAAACAAACTCTACAAAGCTATACATCTGTCGTCTTCGTGTTAATTATATTGTTCTATTGCAAACCTAAATAGCTTCTTCTTGGTCTCTGACAATCAACATTACCGGCTGTAAAAATTGGTTGAGTCAGAACGTATGATAATGTGATTGGGGAGTAAAATCATATATATATATATATATATATATATACTTCAAACCGTTACACTACAATTTATGCGGTCGACGCCTCAAACGCTCAAAGTCCTGTCAATAAAAGTGTCTTTCGTACGATGACTTTTGCAGCATAGAAGAATAATTTGATAAAATTGATATAATGTAAATTAACTCACGAAATATAGCACGTTGGTCTACATAAAGAAATCGCTTTTTATGGAATAATTAAGAAATCTAACCAGATGTTGTGAAACTAGATTGAGTGAACGTTAGTTTATTCTCTACTTGTTGGCCTTTCCTGATAATTCTATCTAACAAATAATTGCTCTCAAATTCATCTGCAACACATTTATTGACGCTAAACATATATCGATGAACTGAACGTGTTAATCGAAGGTCTACTATGGAAATTATGAATTTAGAATAATGCACTGTAAGTGATTTGTTCGATTAATTAAAATTCCTCATAAATCATTCAGTTGCATTAGTTTGTATTGATGGGGATGAAAATGGTATTATTATTATTACTGCGTTTGTGACAAACGTAATGTGGACTTGAATAGTAGGTGGTCAATTTAACTAAGCTGTTTATGATTGGGATCATTACTTCGAACAACAGATGACGTAATGCATTTTCGATTTATAAAATGAAGCTTATATAAATGAAATGTTATATCGTGACTTTATAAAAAAAATACCTCCAAGGAAAAAGAAAAGAATCATATATAATTTTCAACTTACCGGTTTCAGCAGAGCGAAGAAAGACCGCGAACATGACAGTAATGGCTAACATCAACCAGAATTTAGTCATCGTTGATTTAGATCGTGTGTTGAGACTTTCTTCTACAGAATGAAAAGTGATTTTAGATATGAACTGATGTATAATTTTCAGGTTCCACACATATTTCAAAAACGATTGGATGTAGAGAAATGTACCAATAGTTAAGAACATTTAAATCAAAGAACTGATAACAACCCTATGAAAATTCAGTTATCTATCGTATACCAAAAAAACATATTGCAGATACCTGCAAATTGTCCAGTCATTGGTGTACAAAACTTTCATAAAATTGGCCATTAACAAACGAAATCACAAAAACAAAAGGAAAATAAAACACGGAAGAAGGAAAATCACATAAAAAACTAAAATCCGTTATAAAAAAACGTAAAGAAAGCGTAAGTATAAAATAATATAAATAAAATATCATAATTTTAAACAGGTGGAATAATATTGAAAATAATAGAAATCAAAATAAAAAAACGTGACCATCATAAAAACAATAATAATATTAATAATAATAATGATAATGATAATTATGATTAAACTGTGCTCAATTTGTAGGATTATTCGGGTGAAAACTTTCAGTCAATTGTCACATGAATGACAATGTTTCTTAGTTCTGATTTATGCTACTCAATCTGCACAACCGACTTCATGGAATGCATAATCTTGACGCTGAGCATTGCGTTGATTGATAAAAGTTCCAATGATATTACAATTAGGATGATTGGAATATAGTGTTTTCTACTTGTCATCTTGACGAATCAATTCAATGTGTTCCGTTTGTGCAAGAGTTTAATTTATCAGGAGAATCGATCAAAAGCCAATGGCAATGAAGAAATAATTAAAAGTCAGCGAGTTCGTTATGACTAAAGAAAGTAAGTAATAATTGCATTCATTAACACTTGGTGTAAGAACCTGTTCTGATTTACATAGATAAACATCACAAACATTTGTTATGTAACACACCGAAATTGGTAGAATTGAAAAGACATTGGATATTGTGAAGATCGAAATATCGTGTGACCGATAAATTGGTGTGATTAGGTGTGAGTAGGGAAAGTATTGAATATGTGAATTGATAATTGGACAATGTGTTCCAGTATGCAGCAAATGACAAATCATATACATCATATCATTGGGTGAATGGAACTGTTGATCAATGGAATACGTGATGATAATTTTCGGATTGTTTCATGCGTGTGCATAGCAATGCTATTATGTGCAGTAGTTGTAACATTATCTATTAATTAAACAGACAATATTGTAGGCAGTTGATGCATTGAGTTACAGCAGATAGTAATATTAGGCGCAATTCACACAGCATTAGGAAATATGTGTACTACTCCTTTCAAATTACAACTTATCATATGGTATGACAAGATGTTTAAACTTAACAAAACAATTGATGAAAAACGGAATGCAAACTGAAAAGCAATCAACAGTCAGGCAGTTCTCAATAAATATTATCGAGATAGGAAACACTCGTGAGTAAACAATGCATATCTCAGCAGAGCTTCAATAAAATATCATTTCTTTCAATCACTCATGTGATCGTCGTTATTAGGAAGAAAGAGTTCGTTGTTGATTGAGGAGAAGATTTTCACAATGTGACTGCAAACAGTGTATCCACGTAAATAAAACCAGATCCTTACACCAAATGTTAGCCTATGGAATTCACAGTTTCAGTTGCTACATATCGCTAAATGAACTAAACATAATTTCATTGCACAAAATGAACTTCCTTCGAAATTGCATTAGTTGAATGTTGGCACGCTATCACATTTCTCTACCATTCTGTTCTGCTTCAATAACCTTTCATATGATTGAGAATACAATTTTGGCGCAGAGTTTTTTTTGCTTTGCGTTTTTATATATTTGATTTCTGCCGCCAATGATTTTCAGACATCAGCACAGCTTCAATAATCTATCACTCCTCTCAATCATTCAATTATCAAAATTATTACAAACAAACGGTGATTGCTTCAAGTCAAACTATGTACATGGTGTCTGCAAACAGCTTATCTATATAAATCAGAACAGGTTCTTACACCAATTGTTAGTGTATGCAAGTCACTGTTCCCTTTGCAATGTTGAATAAACAATGTCATGTTTTCTGGATTCATTTTTAATGTACTGTTTTCCGTAATAAAAAATCATTTGCATTTTTACACATTTGAATTCATCAACCAATCTTTGTTAGACCACCATTAGAAACCTTTAGGCACTGCACGAACGTTTCGTGCTGGTATGGGACTTATCAGAAGTGCCCTTTAACGCCTGCTGATCCTCGCATTATTTGAACCCTATAACTTCGGCACTGTAGGCGAACCAATGTGACGGCATCCAACGGTGTTAGTGTCTAACTCTGATTTTGAGCGACCTAACAAATTTATCTTTGTTAGTTACTGCCTACACCCGAAAGGGTTGAACTACATTGGTCACGCCTTCTCAACTAAAACTCCGACAATTTTCTCAAGAAGCCAGTCACTAGTGAGCATTGTTACGATATTTTTGGAAAGAGTTTTGTAGGTTAGCGATTTTTCAAATTTAAAGTCATCAAATTATCATCGTTAGATCACCCTCAGAAAACTGGAAGACCAATATCGACCATACTTGCTGGTATGGTACTCATCAGCGTGGCGTCATCTAACAATCATTGATTGCATATTCCAAATATATAAAAAGGCAAACAATAAAACCTCTGATACAAATTTGCATTTTAAATCATATGAAAAGTCATTGAAGCAGAACAGAATGGAAGAGAAATGTGATAGCGTGCCAACATTCAACTAATGCCATGCCGAAGGAAGTTCATTTTGTGCAATGAAATTATGTTTAGTTCATTTAGCGATATGTAGCAACTGAAACTGTGAATTCCATAGGCTAACATTTGGTGTGAGGATCTGTTTTTGTTTACGTGGATAAACTGTTTGCAGTCACATTGTGAAAAGCTTCTCCTCAATCAACAACGAACTCTTTCTTCCTAATAACGACGATCACATGAGTGATTGAAAGAAATGATATTTTATTGAAGCTCTGCTGAGATCTGCATTGTTTACTCACGAGTGTTTCCTATCTAGATAATATTTATTGAGAACTGCCTGACTGTTGATTGCTTTTCAGTTTGCATTCCGTTTTTCATCAATTGTTTTGTTAAGTTTAAACATCTTGTCATACCATATGATAAGTTGTAATTTGAAAGGAGTAGTACACATATTTCCTAATGCTGTGTGAATTGCGCCTAATATTACTATCTGCTGTAACTCAATGCATCAACTGCCTACAATATTGTCTGTTTAATTAATAGATAATGTTACAACTACTGCACATAATAGCATTGCTATGCACACGCATGAAACAATCCGAAAATTATCATCACGTATTCCATTGATCAACAGTTCCATTCACCCAATGATATGATGTATATGATTTGTCATTTGCCGCATACTGGAACACATTGTCCAATTATCAATTCACATATTCAATACTTTCCCTACTCACAGACACACCAATTTATCGGTCACACGATATTTCGATCGTCACAATATGCAATCTCTTTTCAGTTCAACCAATTTCGGTGTGTTATATAACACTTGATAGTGTTGCCATATTCAGACCAGTCGGTGAAGTGATCGCTCTTCAATCCTCTTTTCAAATAGACTCTGTTCAATGAATGAATGAAATTATCACCTCCTATTCACATTCACATTCACATCTTGATCATTCCGTCTAAACGTGTTTTTTGTTTTCTCATTTTCTGTTGACCTCACTAACTGAGTTATTTTATTTTTCTAATTAAATGATCATTTGTTTGTTTAGTGCCAATTCATAGCACTACTAATTAAGGACTAGAAATATGAACAAGCTAATCAATTCAGTATGGCGACGTGGAATAAACAATATTCTACTCTAAATGACTTCTACAATGAGCATTAGAATGGTAATATTTTATGATTGACAGATTGAGGCAATGTAGCATTTTTCTACCCTATTTTCTTGAAACATTACATAAGCGAAATGATTCCACAAAAGAAATCGTCAGTGTCCAGCATTTCTAGTTATCACTGCACTTCTTCTAGTTGAGAATATTTTCTTTTTCACTTTCACCAATTTCATTTTGGAACAAACGGTACGCTGACAGCTGTTTGATGATAGTGTGATTTGTGTCGAAAATGGCCTAGATTAAATTTACTTCAGTGAATCATATGTCGCTGCACAAGTCTTCACTGTCATTTCAAAACGCTGTAAGCGATTTATTAGCTCAGTCGTGAATTAGTTATCAGTTTCATTTTCACATCACAAAATATTGCATGAGATGATTGCGATAACTAACATTCACTTATTTTTCTGTGTTCCTTCATCAGTTTTTCTGTGATTTGATTAAACATACATGTATGATAACCTTGTCACGCTTCTATCAAATTATGAATAATTCGGTGAAATGTTTAAAGAATAGATTACAGTGACCCATGTTCAGGAAAATTATCAATATATACCGACGTGAACAGACTCATATCGGCGACCAAAACAGACGACAAATTTCGAGGGTACCACTGCATATGTGTATGTAGTTTACTTGACATTTGAAGGCACTAAGACACCCAACGAACATTGTCATTCAACTGACTACGGAAGGCAAGACGAAAGATATGGATATCATACTGCTGAACGATAAGCAGAGAAAACTATATTCCAATCATCTTAATTCTTATGCCATTGGAACTTTTATTAACCAACGCAATGTTCACACTCACGACTATGCTTCCGATTGAGCTCCTTAAATCAGAACCACAAATATTGTCATTCATTTTAGAATTGAATGAGTGTTGTCAACGGAATTGTTCTAAACAAACAGCATAGTTTCAGTGTAATTATCATTCTTCATATATTTTGGCATACAAAGTTCATCAGTTCCAAACCATGTTATTTGGAATCTAATTTTATGCTTGTTATGCAACAGAAATGAGTACATATTTTATTTTATTATTTTTTGTGTAGATGAGAAGTTTTCTAATACAAAAATAAGGTAGGAGTATACAATATACAATAAAAAATGTCATGATTTCTAGATTCAATGTTGATGTACTGTTTTCCTTAATAGCAATAAAACCATTGTATTTTCAATCATATCAAAGGTTATTGAAGCAGAACAGAATGGTAGAGAAATGTGATAGCGTGCCAACATTCAACTAATGCAATTTCGAAGGAAGTTCATTTTGTGCAATGAAATTATGTTTAGTTCATTTAGCGATATGTAGCAACTGAAACTGTGAATTCCATAGGCTAACATTTGGTGTGAGGATCTGTTTTTATTTACGTGGATACACTGTTTGCAGTCACATTGTGAAAAGCTTCTCCTCAATCAACAACGAACTCTTTCTTCCTAATAACGACGATCGCATGAGTGATTGAAAGAAATGATATTTTATTGAAGCTCTGCTGAGATCTGCATTGTTTACTCACGAGTGTTTCCTATCTAGATAATATTTATTGAGAACTGCCTGACTGTTGATTGCTTTCCAGACTGCATTCCGTTTTTCATCGATTGTTTTGTTAAGTTTAAACATCTTGTCATACCATATGATAAGTTGTAATTTAAAAGGAGTAGTACACATATTTCCTAATGCTGTGTGAATTGCGCCTAATATTACTATCTGCTGTAACTCAATGCATCAACTGCCTACAATATTGTCTGTTTAATTAATAGATAATGTTACAACTACTGCACATAATAGCATTGCTATGCACACGTGTTAGCTATAAATAGACCAGCATTTTATTTATCTTTGCCTTTTTAGCCTTCTTCGCCTTCAAGCCTTCTTGCTTCTTTGCCTTGGCTTACGCCATCACCTCCATCTTCTTTTCCTTGCTGGTTTCGAATACAATCATTCCTGTTCAGCCGTCTTCTGCTTTGGGTTTCTTGTCCAGTATTTGTGTCAAGATTACTAAGCAATAAGGTTTAACCTGGAAATATCGTAAGCAACCGTTACATCAGTGGCGACGGAGAAAAATAAAAAAAATTTCAAGATGCCTATTTCAGATGATCAGCTTAACCGAATACTACAACAACAGCAAGCACAATTAGATGCACAAATGCGGTTGTTGGAGATCCTAACTCAACAGCTCAACATCCAGTGTTCTAGTCCACATACTGTTTCAAATACGTCTTGTGATGCGGTGGCTAACAGCATACCGGAATTCGTCTATAATCCTGAATGTGGAAATACTTTTCTGACGTGATTCAAACGTTGGGAAGATACATTTAGAATTGAATTCGGTAAACAAGATGATGCATGGAAGACTCGCTCGTTGCTGCGTAAATTGGGAAGTAATGAGTATGAACGTTACGCTGACCACATATTACCGAAGTTACCTCGAGAGCTCAGTTTCGAGGAGACAGTAACTCAGCTGTCAGATATTTTCGGCGAATCATCATCATTGTTTAGTATTAGATATAATTGTCTAAATCTGGTGAAACATGAAGATGATGAATATGCGGTCCTTGCAGACGTCGTCAACAGAGAATGTGAACGGTTCAAGTTACGCTCGTTGACGGAAGACCAGTTTAAATGCTTAATATTCATCAAAGCTATTCAGTCACCGCAAGATGCTGAAATCAGAACTAGACTTTTGATTCGAATGGACCAAGACCCGAACGTCACACTCAGAACATTGACAGATGAGTGTAAACGCCTACAAAGCATCAGGCACGACAACATGTTGATTGAACAGGTAAATCCCAATTTAACCAGCAGTAGTGTCAATGCTATTACTAGGTTAAAAGTCCAGAAGCCGATAGCATCTCGTTACAAACCAACGACGGCATGTTGGTTATGTGGTGATTGGCACTACGTACGATTTTTTCCATTTAAAAAACATAAATGTCAGATGTGCCATAAACGTGGACATAAAGAAGGCCATTGCCAACCAATTCGTACGTCTCAGCCCAGGAAGAAGCGCAAACGTACTCGACATGTGGTGAAATCAGCCGAGTCTAAATCACTTTCTCTCGTAGCTGCTTTTCAAACAGATTGTGACGTTCGGAGAAAGTATGTGACTATCCAGATGAACGGTGCATCAGCTCGTTTCCAAATCGACACGGCATCAGATATCACCTTAATGTCTAGAGAAACGTACAACTTGCTCGGAAGACCGCCAATGAAGCCATCTAAGAAAACAGCTAAAAGCGCTTCAGGTAGTGTGTTAAAACTGGTTGGTGAGATGCACTGTGAATTTTCGTTCAACGGAAAAAAATGTACAGGAATATGCTATCTGTTAGAACGGCCAAACCTTGATCTTCTTAGTCTAGATATGCTAGAAAAACTGGGAATAATGGATTTACCCATTAACAGTGTCTGCAGCGTATCGTGTTCATCATTGGACACCCCGATACTTAAAAAGGAGACAGGTGAAAGGTTACACGATGAACGAAAGAGGAAGTCAGCCTCTGTTTCTCAGAATAGCCTTGGCCGCTGTACGGATCTGAAAGCTAACCTACCAGCGAAAGCAGATGCCAAACCTATTTCACGTCCGAGACGCCCTATACCATATGCTGTTCATGAGCCTCAACAAAACTTATCGGTGGGGAAGCAGCCCAATCGACGGTTGTTTAAAGATATGGTTACTACAAAGCAGGCGGCTCGTAAGAGTACGGGTGGCAAGGCACCCAGGAAGCAGTTGGACTCTAGCACCAGATCCTACGAATTTTCTCAAAGGGGAGGTGTTAGCGGGACATAGATGGTATTGAAGCACGACTACGTTGCTGCGCGCTGATTGGCTAATTTCCTATCCTATCAGCGCCTGATCGAAGCTTGAAGAACAGGACAGAAAATTCTCGTATTATTAGCTGCATGCTGATTGGTCAAATCCAGTCCAGGCAACTTACACAACGAATGAGTGAACATCTCCCAGCATGGTTTACGAAGGGTCAGTCAAAAAACAATACGCCGTTCTATCTTAGCACACCTGGTAGATAGTGGTCACATTGTAGATAAATCTAGATCTTTTCGAGTGATCTATCGTATACCTCCATCATTTCCCAACGGAGTTCGATCCCGTCTCCTACACATTGCAGAAGCCATAGGAATACGTACATCCAACCCTAATTTATGTGTTCAGAAGAAATTCGTGATACCCCTATCTCTTCCGTGGCCGGATATGACGTAACTAACGATTGACATTATATATTTTTTTTATTTATTTTAATTTTATTTTTACACATTTGCTTATTACGTAATGTTTTTGATGTTTTTGATGATTATTTGAATTCTATTCATCCACCTTTGACCTACTTTAGTTATCATATTTTATGAATTTTCCTACTACTGTCTGTTCACCTATCTTCCTACTATCCACTTGTACTTTTGCCTTTTTCATTTCATTGTGATTATCACTCAAATTGCTTTGATTGGTTTACCATTTTCACATAAATATTCATGTATATTAGAGAGTAAAGCCTGATGACGATCTAATCGAAAACAATATTGTTCGCTCATATGTGTTGTTCTAATTTTCATAATAGGAATCTTTAAAAAAAGTTATTTGAGTGTTGGACTTTTATTAACTTGACAGATTATCTATGAGGTGTTATGTTAACACTAATATAGGAATTTTTATATTTGAATAATCTAAAAGAAGTTCAGAGAAACTAATATTTTGAGCCTTGAATAGAATTTTATGATTTCTACATACTACGTTAGAAACGTTAGTTTATAAATATGACATAGTATGATCCTGAAACATCCGCATGACATAGTTCGCGAAAATTATTCATCATTTAAAACGAGATAAATTTCAAATTCAATATATTTTATTACTTACTTTCTTTAGTCATAACGAACTCGCTGACTTTTCATTGTTTCTTCATTGCCATTGGGTTTTGATCGATTCTCCTGATAAATTAAACTCTTGCACAAACGGAACACATTGAATTGATTCGTCAAGATGACAAGTAGAAAACACTATATTCCAATCATCCTAATTGTATATATCATTGGAACTTTTATCAATCAACGCAATGCTCAGCGTCAAGATTATGCATTCCATGAAGTCGGTTGTGCAGATTGAGTAGCATAAATCAGAACTAAGAAACATTGTCATTTATGTGACAATTGACTGAAAGTTTTCACCCGAATAATCCTACAAATTTAGCACAGTTTAATCATAGTTATTATTATTATTATTATGATTAATAATTTCTACAATATTATTTTTATTCATATTACTACCATTACACCTATGATTATTATTTTGCATACATATTATAGCATACAATGTTGCCTACTGAACTGGTTTACTGGCGGCAATGGCTTTTTATGCCACGTATGCAAAATGTTTTAGTACATATTTTATGAATTTGTGTAGATGAGAGATTTTGTAATATAAGAAAATGTTAGAAGTACACATTATTTAATGAGAAATGTTGTTGTACTTTACATAGTCACAAGTGAAACTAATGAAATGCATTGAAATGAAGTGAAATGTAGAAAGAGGTTGATGTTTCGGATGATAGTGTGTTTCATTCAGTCATAGATTGGAACGGGAACAGTGACTTGCATACACTAACACTTGGTGTAAAAACCAGCTCTTATTTACATGGATAAACTACACAGGCAATTGTTATATAATACACCGAATTGCTTTTAACTGAATACAGATTGCATTGTGTGACGATTAAATTATCGTTTGTCCGATAAATTGGTGTGTCTGTGATTAGGGAAATTATTGAATATGTGAATTGAGAATTGAAAAATGTGTTCCAGTTTGCAGCAAAAGATAAATCATATACATCATATCATTGGCTGAATGGAACTGTTTCTCAATGGAATACGTGATGATAATTTTCGGATTGTTTCATGCGTGTGCATTGCAATGCTATGTGCAGTAGCGGTGACATTATCTATAAATTAAACAGACAACATTGTAGGCAGTTGATGCATTGTTTTACAGCAGATAGTAATATTTGGCGCAATTCACACAGCATAAGCAAATATGTGTACTACTCCTTTTAAATTACAACTTATCATATTTTATCACAAGATGTTTAAACTTAACAAAACAATCGATGAAAAACGGAATGCAAACTGAAAAGCAATCAACAGTCAGGCAGTTCTCAATAAATATTATCGAGATAGGAAACACTCGTG
>CALYCR020000471.1:0-17197 GCA_944470395.2 Schistosoma turkestanicum
CGTCATGCAATATCTACATCTTGTATTAGAATGAATATCGACGTTTGTTAAAACACTTCAATCAAGTCTAGCGTCAACTTCCATTCAGTATGATTCGAGGTAACCGCAAAAAATCTTCTTCTCATCATTTTTCTTTAATATTTAAGCATATGACGTTGTGCCCTTCAAGTGTGGTTATCGACGATTTCAATATTTGAATAAATCTCTACAAACAATGCAAAGTGATTTACAATAATTGTCTATTTATATGTATACATGTTTGTGTCAGAATGTCATCAATAAAATATACTCACTAATAGCATATCCAGGTAAACAAAAGGACAACCGAACGCGAAGCAGATACACGACTGCGTAAACAGACTAGAAAATGACAGTGGACACCAAAAGAAACTACCAACATTTGACGTGGACTCAACATCGAAATCGTCCGTGGACGGTAGTTCGCAGACTCAATGCGCGTGAATCTGGGGTCCCTTAAATGTAGGCTGGATGAGAATCTTCATCTACTCTCAGCCAAGCGGAAGAACCTTCTTTATGCATCTAGCTGCTTAGTAGCCGCAAAAATTGAGTGTTGATCTAACGTCAGGCAGCGCATAATCGATTCTCTGACGAATATGGTCCAACTGAGAAATTACTACGTTAATAGTACTAATCAATTTGCAAATATACATTCAACAAGGATATCAATATTGTTTTCCAAATCAACTATCAAATTGCAATCAAAAACATCACAGCATTTCTAACTGGAATTGAAGACACAACAAAAGTTGGCACAATATACTCACACATCATACTACTTAAATGCGTTCTCAGAGACAAAATTAATATTTATTTGTAGTAAGTATGTAGTGTGCCCGATGGCTGCGTGTTCTTAAGCTCGTTCAGACTACCTTATCCAAATGACGTCTGACGGTTAATAAATCAGAAGATGAATTACAAGTATCGTATACGTTTATTGTAGCACACCACAATTAATAACAGCAGACCACAGACAGACCGGGCTGACAGACTAGCGAGCGAATATGAGAATGAGCGAATGTGCGAATGAATTAATAAGAATAAAATGTTCGTATATATACAAAGGAAAATGTCTGAGTCATCGTGGTATTTAAGAGATTAATATTAAAGCGAATAGGATGCATATGTGCGTAGGCGTTAAGCAATGCTCAGTCATACTAGCTCATACAAACCAGATAATAAAAAATACCAATGGTACATATAAGTTATTGTTTTACAAATGGCTTGGTTAAATAAATTAATGGAAAGGGCTTAAGCAAATTAAATGTAAGCGGATGCAAATGAATGTAGAGGCACTACAAGTAAATGAATTATCAGTGATCGATTGATCGGATCGGTGGCGCCAACACACCTCTCAGTTCTCTAAATGAAATCAGTTGGGCTGAAATGAACAGTTTAGTCTGTAGTATGTATGAAATGTATGAACAGTGAAATGTCAGACAATGTATTGATGTTTGCAACAGGAATATTCCAGTTCGATATGATGAACTGATATTTTGCAAATTAACGATTTACGATTTGGTTTTCCGATTTTACTGAGTAACTCTGTAATTTTCGTTAAATAAAATTCGGTTGCTCCACCTGTGTTCTCCTTCACTACAACATGACTCTTCAGTCATTTGCAACATGTGCAAGACACTCAATGATAGGGAGGATGGCAATAGAAAATCTATGCCTCATTTCAGTGAATCAATCAGTGGATCAGAGATATGCAATGCATGTAGGGGAGTCAGAACAGAGAAATAAGGAATAGATATAGCGAGAAGCATCGCATATCTAAGTAAAAGTTTAATGGTGAGACTATAATTCGTGGACGAAACAATCAGAATTGAGATAGCAAGCGATCGATTTTCACGTGAAATTTTTCCATCTATATGGTTGAATAACATTTTGACATTGTACCCGATGTCAATTCATATTTATGTTTGTCAGCTTTGAGGTTCTCTTTTTTCTGTCTATTCGCACTTGTGTATTGAATCTGTGCCTAGGCTTCCTCTGGTCTTGTTTTGCTGGTATTAAATGCGGCCTTCAAGTTCCTCCTTTTATCAGTCTTAACTAGTTAGGTCTTCAGATTATTTGAACTTATTGCAGAGACCTATCTTGAATTCTTTGTATCTGCCAGTACACCGAGGATAGTCTGCAATAAAATTTGTTCATTGGTAGTTAGAACGACATAAACGTAAGTGTCGGGGTGTGCTACTTCGGTGATAATTGTGTTCGTGATTATAGTCAGTTGTAGAGTTCACCATCGTACTTTGAACACCTGTTTCTCTGATTTTCAGTAATGGTGAACGGTTAAATTTTCTTGCTACTGAATGGAGCCTAATGTCGCTGAAGAAGCAAATAAGTAGTATAACTGGTGAGTAATGTGTTCCAACTTTTGACGTATCTTCAAATATAATTCAAAATCGTGTGATAATTTTGGTTGCAATTCGACTTCTTACTTGCAAGACAGCATACATATTCATGATCATTGTACATTTGCAAATTGATGATTTCTGTTAATGTAGTAAATTTGAATGCGTAATATAATTGCCAGCTGCATCAGTCTATCCCAAACCCCTATTCAGTAAATAAAGAAGCAATTTTTGAAGCTGCCTTGCAGCTTGATGTGTAAAAAAGTTATGTCCAACGGACGAGTGCAAATGAGGATGCTAAGCCAGCACTGCCTTTCATCACAAACTATGGGTAGTCATGCATTATCAAAATGACTTCATATGTATCATCAGATGATATTCAGTATTCGGTCATTAAATCGTTTGTCCCTCGCATCAGTAATTGTTATGCTTATCTCTTAGTTTGCTTGAAACTATTAGGGGTTCACTTTAGTCGAATAACGAGAACAAAGCATGAACCAGAGTCCAGACAGGCTACTGTGATCCGATTGTCTTGATATAGAGTAGAAAATGTATTCTACAAACATCCAACCAGCACACAATGAATCCAAGCACACAAATAGCGTTCATTTATACTCCATAGAGACGTCCTTGGGACGATCACAAAAATAGCACATTAAAATGACACAGTAACCAATCACAGCCATGGGTTCTCCTATTCGGAAATGTGATCTCAAAGTCAACTGATCCGCCCATGAATAAAATCCAAAATAAAGACATTTATCAAGCAAGTTTTGGGGATCTAACGTCCCCAACAATAAGAAGATTTATCCTTACATTATTTTACTTCTGAGTTGTAACTATAAAAGTACATGATTACTAACGCCTGTTACAACATCGGCTGCCAACCAGGACTTTTCACCCGACTTTGTCTCGTTTTAATTTCAACTGAATCGCTATCATTTATTTCGACATAAATCTCCGATTGTTAGTGCAGTGTGTTCGTTGATCGACTTTATCTCGTTTTACGTTGAGGGTTGAACGGTTGAACCATCTCTTCCATGTTTGCCCTATCCACCTCCAGCACTCTTCCCTAACTTCCCCTCCAACTTGTTTATGGTATATTCTCTCCTACAAGAGGTGATTGCTGATGATGTCTGGTCAATGGATTTGCTGTATTTTAAGGAGAAAACTTTTAATCACTTCATTTTTTCAGTTACTTACTTTTCCGCTTTCAGTTGCTCAGCTGGTATGTTGTTTGGTTTACATGGATCTTCACACTTGATTTATGGAATGGCCAAACTGACCACTTCAGTTGTTCATCGGTTAGCATTGATCAGAGTGGTTGTGTGTGCTTGTTTTCCGTTGTTCAGTATAACTGGTGAATTCAAAAAATCTTCAAACTTTTCTATCGACTTGTTTCCTTTTACTTCATTGTCCATGATTCCTTTACCTTCCTTGTTTCTCACTGGTCGTTCTCGTTTACATCATCAATTATCTCATAATTCATTCAATTACAGCCTTTTCCGCCGTCATTGCTAGATCTTCCACATATTTAAGTTTATCTGCCCTGATCCTCCTCTTCTCTCAAGCCGATTAGTCTACACACTCTCGTGCTTGCTAGCCTACCCAGTGATGTATGTTATAGTGTTTTTCCTTCTCATTAATCGTTTGAGTAACAACCGAACTTTACTGCTACCAGTCTCAAGGTTAATAAAACAGCCCATCAAGTCAAGAACGTTGACCTACATTAGGACAAAATGATTTCCTGTGCATTAGTGAGGAGGCTGTTCAAGCAGGAGCAGGCTAACTCATTTTTATCCTATTCTAATTGGACAGACTGAAGGCAGAAAGTAGTTGCACAGGCCAATGGTGGATACCGAAACAACGATACCAACAATTCGAGTGGACTCTAAACTGAAAACGTATTTTTATGTGCCCGATTAAATACATAGAATGAAGTCCCTCCAGAGTTTTAATCGTTTATTTCAATACTGGATTAAAAATCTATAGACAATGCAAGGTGACTTAAAATACTTGTCCATTATATATCTACATGTTGATATGTGAAAACACCATGAATAAAATATTTAGTGGTCATAACAATGGATACCAAAAATGGATGCCGATACTTCGAGTGGATTCTTCACGAAAAACCTACTAATTCTATGTACCCGATTAAGTAACGTGGTAGAAACAGGCTTCAGAATGTATGTACTGTCATCATTTCAAATCAGAAGTTGAATTAAGTTGTGACACAGTGTATTATCGATGCTAGCAGTTATCAATTGCATGAACGCAGATTAATATAAGTTCGATTGCTTATGTAAACTAAATTGCTCATTTCACACTACAATATCATTTGATAGTTGTTACATCACACACCTAGAAATTATTGAATATGAAATTGTTTACTGAATATAAATAAGTAATATAAAATATTCATAAGAAATAAGATTTCGGTGAAGAATAATGACAACTAATGCAAAAGAAATTAACAATTTCTAAGTGGCATTCTAAAAGATGGACATACTGTAAGGTTGACGTTAAATTGTAATTTGATCAAGTGTAACCAGATATCCAGTTTTGATACATGATCTTTTGTATTTTGTCGATATTTGCGAAGTATTTACTTTCACTTAGGTGGAAATCTTGTCATTGGCTCTAAGATTAAGTCGTGCAGTCGATCAATACATCTTATGGTACTTAAACCTCTCTTCACATGGTAATGTGTCACGGCTGCTGTTCACGTTATGTTGCAGTGAACTCTATAATCAAACTTCGATTCAGTTGTCATCGTGATTTCCCTGTATTTTAAAAGGATATGATTGGATTCCGTTTAGGTAGGAAGATAATCTCATAACTCCTTGTGATCTGTCGCAATAGTGTTGTTAGCTAGAAGTAATAACATCTCATACAATAATATACTGTTCAGCTTATGAATTATAATTTTGATATGGTTATATCAGTACCTAACTGCCTGAAAAACTCTTCAAACGATTCATTGGTTTAACATTCGCTGTGAATATTCAATGTTTGAAGTTCAGTCTGACTGGCATTACAAATCAGACTATTTAAACTTCACATTTCATTCGTGACAGTCAAATCAATTGAAGTCCACACATTGATAATCATGATAAAGCTACACCAAATAGAAAAGTATTCAAACTAAATCCTTACAAATAGCATTCTAATTATTACGTATACAAACAAATTTATATGTTCAGTGCATAACCTTCAATTATGGCAAGCATAAGAGATCGAAAGCACTTCAGAGATTATGATAACGAATAATGATGGACAGTTAGAGTATACCACAAATAAAGGAAGAAGCCAGAGGATGAGCGAGATCTAGGCAGATGGAAAGATACTCAGCACATACATTATGAAGACAAATAGCCTTGACCAAGTCACATAATTGTTCAGTCATTTTCGAGATGGACAAGACAATCAATCATGCGGAGGATGGCAATCGAAAATTAATGCCTAATTGCAATGACTCATTCAGTGGATCAGAGATATGCAATGCAGTTTGAGTAGTCGGAAAAACGCAATAACGAACACAAATAGCAAGAAGCACAACATATTTAAGTAAAAATTTCATGGTGAGACGATAATTTATGAACGAAGTGTTTGAGGAAATTATTTGACGGTTTGTTCACATCACACCATTCACATGATATTGCAGGGCTAAGCAGTTATAAGGTCAACGGTTATTCATGTCTATCAGATCGATTACACAAGGTTATTTGTGTTGATTTACTCAAAAAATTGAAATAATTACACTTCCAACTGCTCTAATTTACCACCACAAAAATCACTCACGTGGATTATTCAGATCTCTTTATAATTTACATTAGATGAAGTTTGTTTTAAAGTTATTTGAATTCAGATTTTGGTACACGTTGTTTCTCTCAACCTTTCTAAACACTGTGCGGATCATCCGCGCAGTTACTGCTATGTCCGCATACAGTTCTTCAGTTGGTACATTATCTGGTCTTGAAACTTCTTCACACTTGCACTGTCGGAATGTCATTATGATGGCTTCAATTGTTGGTATGTCAACATTAAATGGATTGTCTGTTTGTGCTTTGTCGGTGTTGGTTGTTCAGTGGGGCTGGTTGGTGAGCTGTTTTTCAACAGTGGTGATTGGTTTGAATATCATGCTTTTGAATGAAACCTGATGTCGCTGAAAATGTAAATAAGTACTATAACAGTGAGTTAGGTCTGTCGACTTTAGCCGTGTGTTCAGATCGAATTCGAAATGCTGTAATGATGTTGTCTGCAATTCGATAGTTGACTTGGAATATAAAATTGACATTCAAGGTGAGTGTATATTTTCAAAGTGATATTTCCAATTGATGTAGTAAATTGGAACCCAGAATAAAAATCACTGAGTCCGTACTTCCACCACTTACAGATCGATTACGTTATTAGCTACGTTATTAGCTTGATATATCATGAAAGTAATGTGGAATGGAGACAAGGATGCTAACCCAGTTATCGTTTGCCTCTTAATTAATACACAGACATCAGCATACACTGCCACATTTAATCGAGTTGTCATTCATGACCAGTTGTACCAATGATCGTTTAACTGTATTTTTTGTTTATAACACTGCTAATATAAACTTTACTCTGCATTTATTCTTCTTCTCAGTGACGGGCGAGTAATTAGTATATAGTGGTGATCACAGTTAATCTCGACCTGATCACCACTAAACGAGTATGAAGTCACAGATGAATTCAGTTAATGACAGATTGCGGTACATTTGACTGTTTAAGTAAATCTCGAGGAAAACTATGCTTATTTATGTGAGAGACTAATGGAGAAAAATAATGATCCATTCACATCCATGGAAAATCACGGGGCACAAATATCTGGTATACTATTGTCATGTTTGTATGAATATGTGAATAATTTTGCATATCACACAACAATCTAATATAATCGTGATGCATCACACACCTATAAACCTCAACTTGTACGGTGTCTACGTTGATTATTGCATTTGAATGTTTGTGATGTAGAGGGTTTCGTGTAATATTAAGTTGAAGAACAGTTACAACACGCGATTGCGTTAGTGACAGCTGATGACTATTGGAGAACCTTCATATACGGTTGAGTTTGTTCATATTTAGTAATTTGGTTAAGCCTTTTGATTAACTTACTAAACTGAGTAATTTGCATAGCAACAACTTATATGTACCATAGACTTTTATTATTGTCGGGTTTGTATTGGCAGGATTGACTGAACATTGTCTACCGCCTACGTACATATTCATGATAATAATTCTGTATATCAAACAACAATCTAATGTAATTGGTGTTCAATCAAACACCTAGAAATTATCAAACAGTTTCACTGTTTACTGAATGTAGATTAGTAGTATAAAATATTCAAATCAAATATGATCTGTGGACAACAAAAGTAAAAGAACCTATGGAAAGATGTCCATTTCTACGGAATCCATATTCGTTATTTTGAAATCTGTCGCCAACTGTCGATGAAGTGTGTTTCTCACGTTTGACGTTGATGACTGCAGGATGGGATGTGCCTTGGAACACAGTTGGATAATTTCGCAAGATGTATTCTATCCGCCCACATGACGATATCCGTGACATTCCCTCCTACATTGGAATGAAGCCTTGTGTCGCTGAAAAAGCATATAAGTAGTATAATTAGTGAGTAATGTGTGTCTGCTTTTGTGTGTGTTTTCAAATGGAATACAAAATTCAGTGATTATTATTTTGGTTGCAATGTGATAGTTGAGTTGGAAGACACCAATAGATATTGATGGTCATTGATTATTTGCAAAGTGATATTTCACGTTAACGTAATCATTTTTTTCCTAGACTCGAATAGTACAACCTTAAACGACTCCTTTGCCTAACATCCAGTTAATTTTTGGTGCTGCAATGCAGCATGATATAAAGTAAAAGTTATGCTGACTGGTAATACCGATGATCAATTAGTCATCGCTTAACCGACAATTACTGTTCAGACAGAGGCAATTTGTGTTGATATGATCACATATGCAGTATATCGGACACAATAGTTCTGTAATTATTTCTATTGGACATAGAGTAAATCAAAATATGAATGCATTCCACCTAAATAAGCCTTGCTGCTTTCATCCAACTTATTTCTAATAGACACTACACAACTGCTAGATTCATGGATGAGCAGTTACAATGAAGAAATACAATTGTTTTCTCAAGATTGAATTTAATTTCTCTGGAAGATTGTTCATTGATATTTCGGCATATCAATATTACGGGATTGTTGACAATTGTATTTTTACTGAGTAGTATGAATAGATCGTAATCAAAATTTGATTTGAACCTATGAAGACTGATTCCGTTACATTAAAAAAGCACATTGAAATATGTATCTGTAGATTTTCAAATTTCATATCAGTACCATTCCACATCATTGACAATGAAATCCATATGTCCAATCAGATATATTTCGAACAGGAGAACTTTAAAGTAGCGTATTATGAAACATAATTTACAAGTAGATTTGAAGTAATGCACATTGATACTTCTGTGTAGTTGCTTTTGGTGATTTCAAATATTCAGACATTCGATCGAATTGACAAGTTGTTGAATGCATAGTTTACGAAGAAATATTTATGGAAAATTATATTTCATTTCGAGTCAACCATTATATGTTGCATTCGATCATATAATAACATGGTTAGACTAAGACAATGCAGCACGATTCGACTTATGCATGCAACTATATTTGTTACTAAGAAGGCCAACAGTACGATACGTTTATGTGCTGACTTCTCTACAGTTCTCAATGTGCCTCTTGAACCACATCATTATCCTTCGCCCATCCTAGCAGATCTGTTTACTATGCTGAATGGGGAAAGATTTTCGCAAAGCTCGAAAGAACTGCTTATCACCAATGCTCATCGTGGTTCGTTCCAGTACAACCATCTGCCTTTTGGAATTAGGATTGCCCATCTATCTTCCAACAACTAATGGATACTATCCTATCAAATTGTAGTCTCATCTCTTTCAGTGATAATTCAGGCCCAGGACAACTAAGACAATACAGCTTCTCACCGAAATTTTCTCTCGAAATGGCATACCAGATGTGATCTTATCTGACAATGGGTCTCTACCTAATTTCAGACTTTCTGTCAACGGGTAACCATTAAAAACTGACTCGCCCCACCATACCACCTGCAATCGAATGGGCAAGCGGAAAGGTAGCTACACAGGCCAGTCGTGGATACCGAAACAACGATACCAATAATTCGAGTTAACTCTACGCTAAAAACGTATTCATATGTGCACGATTAAATACATAGGCGATCCCTCCAGTGTTTTAATTTCAATATTTCAATACTGGAATAAAAATCTATAGACAATACAAGGTGACTTATAATACTTGTCTATTATGTATCTACATGTTGATATATATAAAAATGACATGAATAAAATATTTAGTAAACAAGTGACTAAATCTGTTAGTGTGATTTTAAATGGCTAGATTATTTGAAAAGTATTGTAGACTTGTGGGAATTATCACAAACAGCATATCCAGTTAACAAAACGACAACCATACAGGAAGCTGATACATCACTACGTCATCGCCCAAGAAGAAGATGACAGTAGATACCAGAAGGATGATACCAATATTTCAAGTGGACTTTATAATAAAAACCTACTATTTTTATGTACACGATTAAGTAAAGTGGTAGAAACAGGCTTCAGAATGTATGTACTGTCATAATTTCAAATCAGAAGCTAAATTAAGTTGTGACACAGTGTATTATCGATGCTTGCAGTTATCGATTGCATGAACGCAGATTAATATAATTTCGATTACTGATATAAATTAAATTTTTCATTTCACACAACAATATCATTTGATAGTTCACACATGCAACACCTAGAAATTATTGAATATGAAATTGTTTACTGAATATAAATAAGTAATATAAAATATTCATAAGAAATAAGATTTCGGCAGAGAATAATGACAACTAATGCAAAAGAAATTAACAAGTTCTAAGTGGCATTCTAAAAGATGAACATACTGTAAGGTTGACGTTAAATTGTAATTTGATCAAGTGTAACTAGATATCCAGTTTTGATACATGATCTATCGCATTCAGTCGATAATAGCGAAGTATTTACATTCAATTAGGTGGAAATCTTGTCACTGGCTCTAAGATTATGTCGTTCAATCAATCGATCAATCTTATGTTACTTAAACCCCTATTCATATGCTAATGTTACAACTGCTGTTCACGTTATATTGCAATGAAGTCTGTGATCAAACTTCAGTTCAGTTTCTCTGTATTGCTTGAATTCTGAATTGGTAGGGTGATTATTTAGTAATTCATTGTAGATGTAGACAGACTGGATATGCTTTTCGTAAATCTTCCAATAATTTTTTCCACAAGTCTACACTACTTTTAAAATAAACCACCTACTTTAAATCACACTAGTAATTTTTATCACATGTTGATAGTGAAATTAACTGAGAACAGATTGATGGTTGCGAAGTAGAATAATATGGTTAGAAATCAGTTAATTAGAATTGACATTTAGAGCTGAAGAGAAACGAGAATGATGTAATGAAAATTTGAGTGATTCGATATAAAGAATGATGAGATAGCAAGTTATCGGGGTAAAGAAGTATTGTTTATTGCTAGTTTCCCAACAAATAAATTTGGTTTCAGACGTTTAATGGGGATTCGGTTGTTGATGAATCATCATGAATAACTTCAGTGTACTCACTTCATGTACTGTACCAGTTAGATGTCTCACGATGATAAGAATGCTGAATGCTTTCAACCCACTTGATCTTAGAGAAGTTGCAACATTTTTTCTGAATCGTACATGGGTCCTTCTTTCTGTTCTACAAATGTGAGAACATGGAAAATTGTATACGCAGTTGATGGTAATATGAAACGGATACTCATCGAGCTTTGATCGTGTTAAAGCATACGTTGTTATGTGGAAGACATTAACGGTAGTGTCTGTTTGTTCTACTCCAGTGTTGGTTGTGTTTGTGAGACAGGTGCATTGTAGACTTCATTAAAGTACTCTAACCACCTGTTTCTCTGTTATTGAATAGTGGTGACTGGTGTGAATATTATTAATTGTGCATGAAGGCTTGTGTCACTGAAGACGAATATAAGTAGTATAATGAGTGAGTAATGTGGGTCTACTTTTGCCATGTTTTAAAATCGAGTTCAAAATGATGAGATGATTTTGGTTGCAATTTGATAGTTGATTTTAAAGACAAAGTAGATATTGATGGTCATTGTTTATTTGCAGATCGATATTTCCAGGTAGTGTAATCAGTTTTTTCCTAGAATCGAATCACGTAAACAGTCGAACCGAGCTACTCATCAATGTTGAAATTTTTGGAGCTGCGATGCAGCTTGATACATACAATGAAATTATTGTTGAGTGGAGACACTGATGATTATTTAGTTATCGCTTAGTCTACAATTACTGCTCAGACGTTCGTATGTGCGATCAGATGAATAATGTGTGGTCATGGGGACGTCAATTAATAGCATCAGTAATACGTTTTGTCATTACACAATTTTACTTCTGATTTGAAATTGTGATAGTACATGCTTATTTACGCCTGTTTCTGCACACACAGCATCGGGTGTGAATCAGGACTATTCAGCCAACTTTATCCTTTCATCTCATTTCCATTTCTACCGAATCGCTATTCTTTATTTTAACATCTATCTTCAAATGTCAAACTAGATCAATGAACACATTGAGCCAACAATGGGAGATATACGGCAAGATAACTGATGGTGATTCGTAGAAACGGAAATAAGATGCGAGGACTACGTCGGTAAAAGAGTCCTGGTTGGTGGCCGATGCTCTGTGGAAGTAACAAGCGCTAATATGTCTGTACATTAATAATTTCAAATCAGAAGTAAAATTGTGTAGTGATGAAAAGCATTACTAATGCTACTGATAAACGATCTAATGACCTCAGACAGATTATCATATTCTTATTCGTGTAAACTAACGCACCCAGTGATTGTCTATGAAGAGAGGACTGAATAAACCTACTCAACTGTACTCAAACACTGGAGTTTGCTGTCTTGCATATCAAGCTGCACTGCAGCTACAAAAATTGCCTCTTACTTTTGCATACGGGTTGTAGAAGGCTTAAACGATATTGGTTGCAATTCCGATTAACTACATTAACCGAAAACATCATTTTGTAAATGTACATTGACCATAAATATTTTTATTGCATTCGAAGTCGACTACCAAATTGCAACCAAAATCATCATAGCATTTTGAAGTAGATTTGAAGACACGTCAAAAGTTTGCACACCTTACTCACTCATTATGCTACTTATATGCATTTTCAGCGACACAAGACTTCATTCAAAAGCAACATATTCAAACCAATCACCACTAATCAAGAACAGTGAAACAGGAGGTGATCTCTAAAATGGACCATACAAACTTGATCATAACCGAGGTAGCACACACTGACACTGCAATGGATGTTAACCCACCAACAATTGAATAGATGAACATATCCGTCTGAGATATCAAGTTTGCAGAAGCATCAAGACTAGAAAACATACCAATTGAGGAAGAGAAAGCGGTCATATCAGTGTAGCGAATTGAGACTACTAATGGCGAGATAATCAAGTGAAATCCCGTTAAGACCAAATATCAAACGGCAGGTTGTGATTAGAGAATGAGATGCGTTTTTATTCATTTCATTCCTCCAAATCAGAATCAGATCAACGTACATACATACTTGTATGCCATTAAATAGACTTAAGAGTATTTCTTTGCATAGAATACAAATTCTAAGTGTTCATGAACTAGTTCTGAGTAGAATAAGGATGAACGGAGAGTTTCATGTACACGAGCATGAATCAGAATAAAATACAATTACATCAATCACGACTGAATGTTGAATCCATAACAGTTGACTGATATTTAATCAGAATAACGATTTAGCAACCGACGCCTTCAGTCATCTGTGAGGTCGGATTGTTCCACGACTCGATAGCTCTTTCATTTCTATTCTGCCTCTTAACCGGAAGTTCCGTCAGTCAGCCTTTACATAGTTCGTCTTCTGTGTGACAGACATAGTCAGTGTACCAAGAAACAGTCACACATTGATTGACACCTCATAACGAAGATAACAAACCGTTTTAAAACATCTGTGACTGCTTACACACTTCAGATGAATAAAGTTATTCCTAATTATAAACTCTACATAGGGATACATAAATAATATAATTTAATAATATGAAATGTAATCGAAAATTGTGCACCAATCAAAAACTCCAGTCATACTGTGCAAAATACAGAACACTCTTCATTATCTGAATATCATTGGTTGCTCGTAATGTATCATTAAAACACTCTAGTGTTACGTTGATTAATACTACCATCTATCCGGAAAGTCAATCAACCCGTTGGTATACCGAGCTCATTGTCGGCTAAACGACGCTTGTTCAGAATGATGGTGTGCGATGAATGGTGTGCGGTCATTGGGTCGTTTATCAGTATCATTATTAATAGGTTTTATCATTACACAATTTATTTCTGATTTGTAGTTACAGTAGTACATAATCACTAACCCCAGTTGCTACCTAAAGAGCATCCGCTGCCAAGCAGGATTCTTCAACCAACCTTTTCCTCACATCTCATTTCCATTTCTACTGAATCGCAATTCGTTACTTGACATCCATCTGCAACTGTCGGCTCAGTGTGTACCTGAATCTAGTTTATCGCGTTTGACGTTGAGGACTGTAAGAAAGGGTGTTCCTCTTAACACGGTTGAGTGATTTCTGCAATATATGTCCTATCCACCTTCAAAATGTTTCCCATCCAGCTTGAATATGGTTTACTCTACACAATATTTGGCGTAAACTGCTGTTAATACACCTGTATGTTGTTGATGATTGCCTCCACAGTCTCCAAACTTTCCGTTACATACAGTAAAACAGTCTTGAGTATATATGGAAAATTATGACTTTGGTTCTGGATGACAGAGAGTCTGTTTGACCAATCGATCAGTACTTATGGATTACGGAATGCTGATCTTGAAGTTTGGAGTCTACGGAATCTTTCATTCAGTTCCACCACACTCCGATGAAAACTTTCCTTGGTGCTGATTGTAAAATGATACCTCCGTAATTTCTTATTTGCTGAGATCTACACTCTTTGATATCTTGATCAGATGACATTCTTTCGATTCTGTTGGTACTCGTACTTTGTCACTAATCTAACTGACGACAATGTGGAGAATGGTTGCAGTTACTGGTACGTCTGCTTTCAGTGCCGTAGGAGAAATGTTTTCCTATCGCGCTGCTTGACCTTAGTCTAACCGTCTTATTTTTTGATTGAATGCAACATATAATGGTTGACTCGAAATGAAATATAATTTTCCATAAATATTTGCTGTTCAACTATGCATTCAACAACTTGGCAATTCGACTGAATGTCTGTAGATTTGAAATCACTAAAAGAAACTACACAAAGGTATTAATGTGCATTCACAGAAGCACACACATCATACAAACTACGTATATACTGAATATATAATAGAGTTAATAACATTTGTACCGACTCATTCATTTAACTACTTACTCTTGTCTATTAAACGAAAAATACATGTCATTACATTTATACACACACAGACAGAGTGAGAGAGAATGGAATTGTTTCATACGCAAACAATAAAATCTGCCTAAATATGGTGCAGTTAATTATAGGCAGACGGTTCAAAATGTAACATTACTTAGTGTTTCTCTTGTGAACAGAATAAGTAAGAAATATTGACATCATTAGAACATAAATCGATAAGGATAAATTCAAGTAATTTTCATTTATTCTGTGATACAATTAGAGATTTTTGGAGATCGTCGTGTTACATTGGCATCGTGAGTCGATCACGATCATGTTAGTCAGCAATCATTAACAAGGTCGTAACTGTTATCTTCAAGGAGCTGGTATTCACTGATGGACTGAAACCCACGCATTCAGTCCTCTACTCTGAAATGTCGCTATTAAGATATATGGAACAATGGATGATGACTTTCATTGTGATTTCAATTGTATAGCTAATGTGACTGGAGCACAACCTGTTTACACAGTATAACTTTTAGTAAAATTTGTACAAAACCAGAAAATAGTAGTCAATTAGAAAGCGAACGATAAATACACACATATATCGACAAGCACTAAGGGGAACAGCAAGATTGATGATTAAGAACATAATAAAAGTAAACTGCGTATTCAGAAGGATGTCTTTGTGAAAAGAAACTCAACTTTTGACTTATCCGAATGTATGTGATATAAATGTTGTATTGATGAACAGCTAATTATCAGAAACTTCTCCAAGGACGTTGAGGTAAGGATTGGCATTTCAGTTGAGGTCTCTTAGAAGTGAGATGGATGAGAATCTTCTTCTACACTCAATCAAGCGGAGGAACCTTCCTTAGACATCTAGCTGCTTAGCAGCCACAAAAATTGAACGATTGTCTGTGTTCGAACCAACGAATAGCTGACGATTATGGTCCACATGAAAAAATAACTACGTTAATAGGAATAATCAATTTGCAAATATACATTCACAATCGATATCAATATTTTTTTCCGAATCAACTATCAAATTGCAATCAAAAACATCACAGCATTTCTAACTGGAATTGGAGACAGGACAAAAGTTGACACAACATAAACACACATCATACTACTTATATGCGTTCTCAGCGACATAAGTAATATTTTTTGTAGGTGCCGAGCAGCTTAGTAAGTAAATGAATTATCAGTGATCGATTGATTTGATCGGTGGTGTTAGTACACCTCTTAGTTTTCTAACTGAAACCAGTTAGGCTGAAATGATCAATCTAGTCAGACGAAGCACTCGTGCTTATATTAATCCATGTTCATGGAATCGATTACTGCAGGTATTGAGGAGGAACCTGCAGAGGAAGGTAGATTAGCGATGGTCCAAACGACCTGTGGGCGTGACCGCAGAGCCCAAGTGACAACTGCTTGAGGGCGGCCACGGATGGCTATTTTATTGAAGGTTTTTTGAGTATTAGCTCCGCTCCTAAAAGCTCTTAGTGGGCACCTTTACCGCCGGAGACGGAAATCCGTGAGGTAGGGTAAGGTGTGACATTTTTACGCTCCAGCTCCTCGAAACTCTTCCTTCATTGTGGAAGGCAGCATCGCTGCAAATGCTGTCACTCCCCTTTGCATTCAGCAGCACGACTTCGCCCTTAGACAATGAGTAGCTGCTTTTAGTCTCATTGTTCTCCAATCGACCTGACTGGCATGGTAGAAACTCCAGCGCTTATAGCTCGGTTGAGTCATCACGATAGGCAAGCCCGACCACCACGTCAAGGTAGCAGTTCGGTCGGGACTGCAAGTATTGCTAATACGTTTTATCATAACACCATTTTACTTCTGATTTGAAACTGTGAGAGTACATACTTACTAACGCCTGTTTCTACCCTGTTTTTATTCGGATAAAAATATGTAGAACAGGCTTTTAGTCTACTGTCAACTCGAAATATTGGTATCTTCATTTCGGTATCCACTGTTATCTTCTCGACTGATCGCATGGTCGTTTGTTATCAGTTTCCCATTCGGTTGTCATTTTCTTAACTGGATATGTTGTTTGTATATCTTCCGATAATTTTTCTTACAAGTCTACACTACTTTTAAAATAAACCACCTACATTCATTAGTCCATATTTCTATTGTTGTGTTAGCAAAGCAAAATTGTCACTGGTTGTTTACATAAGCAGATTGGCAGATAGTCTGACAAGTACTTGAGGTGACACAAAACGAC
>CALYCR020000472.1:0-13794 GCA_944470395.2 Schistosoma turkestanicum
TGGACACCCTAACCCAAGGAGACGGAAATCCGTGACGTAGGGGAGGTATGACATTTTTAGGGTCGACCTTTTCTAACCCTTTCTTCCTTGTGAGAAGGCAGCATCGCTGCAGATGCTGGTTGTCCGAGGGCGAAACCTTACTGCTGTCACACCGCTCCACAGTCAGTCAGCAGTACGACTTCGCCCTCAGACCTTGGGTAGCTGCTTTTAGTCTCATCGTTCTCTAATCGACCTGCCAGGCATGGTAGGACCTGCAGGAACATATGTTCCAGCCAGTATAGCTCGGTTGGGTCATCACAACAGGCAAGCCCGACCACCACATCAAGGTAGCAGCTACCCCTCTAGTTTTGACTTTCTAAACTTTTCTCCCTGAATCATACTTCTTGAATAATATCTTCTAATCCTAACCTCTCCGATTACTTCTAATACCTTCACTACCTCTTCTACTATTGGATTTAAATTAACAATTATATCTCTGTGCTAATAATGTGGTATGGAAACATGAACTGATGTACTTACGTACGAAGTTCTACGTTGCATCTGACTGACTGACTGACTAATATCCATAAGTAAAGTACATAAATACTAATTAGTCAGTATGTAAACTATTTTTACTAAATTAATTTGTAATGCTGTGATGTTAATCGGTTATTATTATTATTATCATTATTATTTCTATTATTATTATATTTAAACTTGTTACAGAGATGCTTTCATGAATCATCTAATCAATACCTACAACTACAACGATAACACCAACAATCTGAAACTATTTTCCCAATGTGTACCGGAAAATTTTGTGGTCGATTAACAAATACCAGTATTATATGTACATCATGTACATGGGGATCAAAAGTATTTCATAGAATCAATCATCATCAACAAGAATATGATAATAGTATTTGTGAATTATGCTTATCTTCATTATCATTACACGGTTGGTTATATCTTGGATTTTTAACACTGTTACCTGTGATATTTTTATTGTTAACTTTACCAATCCTATCACCATCATCATCATCAACAACATCAACATCATCATTAAAGATGATATACATGAAACAATCAAAAAACTTCTCTTCTATTCATCAAAAATCTTGTCTACTAATTCTATGCAATATTTTTATTCATACATTCACAAGTCTCATTACATTAATTCTTTATCCACCATTTGGTAGTTTCAAATTATATCATTGTCCTATAGAAACAATTGAAGAATTCTATGCCCCATTTTTAGCTGCATCAGGTTGTATATCAGAAGTGAATTTTCCATTGACATCAATACCATTAGTATATTATATGTTGAGTGCATTGATGTGTCTATTCATTTATCCTATATTATTTATTTATATTTTTCATGATTTTAATTGGTTTAAATATCTTTATTATGCATTATATAGTTATCCAATTATTTGTCTAGTATGTTTTCTATTTGGTGGATTATTTTATTATATATTTCCATATATTTTATTATTTTATGCTATCATTGATTCATTGTATCGATTTCCATTGTTATTTGATTATGTCACTATTCACCATCATCATCATCATCATCAACAGCATCATGATGGTATAAATGCTCTGATTTGTCCAATTTCAAATCCACGCATTCTTATTCAACATATTCTCAATTATCCTGAACCATTGATGCTGATTAGTATTTTAATGAATTCATTATTACTTGGATATGGGATATTATCATTTTCTATGATAAATGATTATTATCATAACTATTATTATTGGTGTTTATTATTGATATTTTTCCCATTTATATTTTATATGATTACATTACCTTGCACTCATCCATTTCAACATGATGATTGTGTACAAATATGGAATAAATTGTGCAATAGTAATAATACATTTCATTTGAATGATTATTCTAAGCCAAAAGAATAATAATAATAATATTTTATCGATCTTTTCTAACTAATGATCTTGTTAGGATATTCAATCCAATATCCTAAAAGAGAATTATTGGTCAATTCGTATTGGTTAGTTTCCTATTGGTCAATTTGATGGTCCACCTAGATATCAAGGTCACATGATCCAATCTTGTTTCTTATTGGTTCTCCAGACTATCAATGTCAATTGAAATGTTGCTTCCTATTGGTCGTCTTAGCTGTCAATATCACAGACTACGATGCTGTTTCCCAATTCGACCAAAATGTATAAATACGCATTATTTGTAACGTTTTAGGACCAGTGTGGTGCGCGCTACTTATAAGTAGTATATGACGCGAGTGTAAACGTAAGGTCTGGCAGCAGAAGATGGGGGAAGGTCAAGAAAGGAAGAGTTGGAACACAATGAAATTTGTATCAAACGCATGAATAAGTGAAATGTCAGACAATGGATTGATGATTGATTGAAGATTTGCAAATGAACGATTTACGATATGGTTTTCCGATTTTACTGAGTAACTCTGTAATTTTCGTTAAATACAATTCGGTTGCCCTCACCTGTATTTTCCTTCACTACACCAGGACCAGGACTTGGTCCCGGATCCCTAGTTCAGGATCCTGATTCTCTTCTGGATTCGGACCTCGTACTTTCTGGTTGCTTGTAGAATACACGTTCTACTCCACATTCAAGTCTTCTTATTTTTTACTAAATATGGGGGTTGGGATAATCGGATTTGAGCAGCATGTCGTGTCATCGGATCCTCGCTCTCGTTTTCTGATTAGGTAAACCTGCAATAGTTCAAGTATATATCAAGTTGACCTGTTTAAGTGCAACCGTAACACGATCACTCTTTTTAAACTAGGTACTTTCAAGATGATTAACAGTACAAATGAATGAAATAGCCTGATTAATACACAATATTGTCATGTGTAGTTTTTCTATTTAATGTTTCTATTTAATTTTAGCATTTATTTTGTATATAATGTACATATTTGATTTGTGTTTGTGTGTGATGAATGCATATTTGGAGTTCATTGCCTAGTAACAGAGTCAGTCAGTCAGATGCAACGTAGAACTTCGTACGTAAGTACATCAGTTCATGTTGCCATACCACATTATTAGCACAGAGATATAATTGTTAATTCAAATCCAATAGTAGAAGAGGTTGTAAAGGTATTAGAAGTAGTCGGAGAGGTTAGAATTAGAACATATTATTCAAGAAGTATGATGATTCAGTGAGAAAAGTTTAGAAAGTCAAAACTAGGGGTGTTGAAGAATCCAGGAGATTAGGATATAAGAGAGAACACAAAGAATAAATGCACCGGCGCCATTGCGAACGATTTTGAGCCATGTCATTGAAGGTCTCTAACCATCGATTATTATCATCTCGCGGACCCCAACCAGGTAGTCGACAACTACCGATATGACTCAGTCCACTTGTTGTCAATGACTTCATGGATTTCTGTTTTGGTTTGGCAAACAGAGTAGTAGTAGTTATATTCTAATTCAGAGAAATCATTTTTAAAATTATTTGAAATATATTTATAACAAGTTGACGAAGGTTGAAGAATCTAATAATCATATTATAGAAGGTTACTAACATTATTGTGTACTTCATTTTTAAAGTCGTTCAATGTATATGAGTAGGCTGAAAAACCAGAGGCAACCAAATGGATACATGACACTAGTTCACTGAATCGTCTAGGTAGCACTGCAGATTACTTGGATGGTTCGTGATTGGAGGCTGTCGATAACATAGCTGAAAATCGTTTTGTCATGATGACACATAAATGCATTCTAACTGTTTTTCCTTAGAATCTGAGTCCTGATATTCGATGACCTCTTTGTCTATGAATATATATATGTATATGTTCATGAATGCCTAGGCTCCCACTGACTGCAGCTTGGACGAGGTAAAAGATTAATTTTACAGGAAGCTTTCGAATCTCCTCCAAAAAGTTAGGCGCTTTTATCTAGTCGAAGTAGTGGATGATTTTAATACTCATGTAAGTAGACTAGGTGAAAAGCAGAGAAATTTGGGTGGATCTTATAAAGTTGTGGCTCAAAGAACGGATCATGACGTCTACTGCAACTATGTCCAGATAACCGCCTATTTCTAGAGAACACTAACGTTAGACATAAGGAAAAACATCTTTTGAAATGGTGACCCCCAAAGGCGACTCACCGATGGACCCAACTGGATCACATCAATATCGGCCAGCGATGGGGAGGCTACATTGTGGACCGTCTTCCATTCTGAAGCACTTGTTAAGATTCAGACCGTGCTCTAGTGCGAGGGCGTATGTTTGCGGCTTGCTGGACGTAGGAAAGACACCACAAGGAAACCTCTTAGGATTCTACTTAATGATAATAAAGCCAGGAGTATGTTTCGAGAGCGACCAGATAAAGACAGTTATGCAAATGATGCCCACCCTGAGACAGCTTGGGATGATATGCACAATGCTGTAGAAACAGCGGTAATATCTGCTAGTAGGGTAACCATAAGGTTAAGGATTTTCGTAGCGTCTGCCGAACTGATAGATACTTGGAAACTTAAGCCGTCTGGCGCTGAACATGACGAAGAGATCTTAAACGCAAGCTAATAAAAAGCATACGCGCTGATCGCGAACAATGGTGGGCAGAGAAAGCAAGAGAGATTTAAATGGCAACTGCGGTAGGTAACAGTAGATAACTTTACAGACTCACCAAGGAAACCGTTAGTGAAACTATCTCTGAAAAGAATGGGCTTATTATTGATTCTTAATCCAGGAGGTTGGATCGATGGGCAGAACACTTTAGGGATCAGTTCAACTGGCTTACAGCCTCACTTCGGTTACTTACAATCTCCTGTCATTCTGAATGACAAATCTACGTAAGTCATCCGACTCTTTGTGAAGTTGAGAAAGCTATGAGGGAGAGCAGCAGGGCGTGACAAGCTGACCCCTGAGATTTTTAAGGATGGTGGCCCAGTTCTAGAAGTTAGATTGACTGAGATCTTAGGTAGAATTTGGGAACTAGGCGTAATCCCATCTGACTGGTCCCAATCCCTGATTGTCCTAATTTATAAGAAAGAAAAAAAGTCCTCTTGTGACAATTACAGAAGAATAAGTCTAACTAATATAGTGTGTAAATTGTTAGCCTCGATTATACTTGGACTCCTAATTGGAGCTCGTGAAGAGCAAACTAGAGGAAACCAGGCTGGTTTCCGAGTTGGACGCGGCTGTATAGACACCAAATTCTCAGACTACGTCAGGTCCTAGAACATAAGCATAATCCAACTATAGTTACTCATGTAAGTAGACTAAGCGAGAAGGGCAGACATTTGGGTGGATCTAAGGTAGTCGTGACCTAAAGAACAGATAATGGTGACCGTCTACTGCAACTATGTTCAGATAACTGGCTATTCCTGGCAATTAACTAACTAAACCACATTACCCGTTAATCAAGTAAAAACTGATTATTTAGGCCTAACTCTTACTTATTATACCACCAAGAAAGATTTTTGATTCCTTCAGTACTAAGTTTGGTAAAAATGGATGGTACATCTGACCTTCTTTTACATACTCTCTAGTTATGAATATTACGGTTTGTTTTGCAGGGCGCAAACACGCTGTCAGCATGATAATTAAAACACTTTTATTCCCTATTGTGAAGCGAACACACGTGCACTCTTACTTTCTCCCTTATTATGCTTACTGGTTGATTTGATCCATAACGATGTAAGCACCAGAAGTATCTTGCTGCTACAATTAATTGTTTGTTGTAAACCTGTCCGAAGTATGGTAAGGGGGGCCCTCATCAAACTCACATACTGTTAAACAGCTTAATAATGTGAAATCTTGACTGTGATATTATGATAACTAAGAAGCTGCGGTTATTGTGACTCTAAAATAGCTCACTGCCGCTTGAACTAGAGTTCTCATTGACGATTAAACGAATTATGCGTAGTATTCCGACTTGGATTTACTTAAAAAAACATTTGTGATTCTGTAAGATATTTTCAGTTAGAGCTTTGGAGATTTGTGTTTTCACACATTTGAAATCATCAATCCATCATTGTTAGACCACTATTAGAAACCTGGAAGTACTGTACGGCCGTTTCGTCCTGATATGAGACTCATCAGCAGTGCGCATCCACGACTCCAGCACATCGCAGGATTCGAAACTGGGACCTTCGGTTTTGCGCGCGAACGCCTAACCATCGGACCACTGGGCCGGCATCCAACGGTGTTAGATCTTTGATATCGTTAACAAGTGTTGTAGCGATGAATATTCTCACTTGGGTAATATGTATGATTATTATTAGGAGATGTTGGAGAAAATTTGTAGCTCAGGTGGATGATTGTTGTGGTATTTCGTTCTCTGAACTAAATGTTGTGGTTGTGGAGCTTTCGTTGTTCTTCTAAACAACAACATCAGCAGCACAATGAAAGAGAAAGACGCACACACTGGTATACTACATACAACTCCGCCTGTAGACCCTTCGGGACCATATTGCCGGTCCCGAGCCCGGGTAAAAGAGAAGGGTTGAGATGTGAGTTGGCGACTACATATCCTAGAAAAGACTTACTTGCCAAAAGAACGCTGACAAGAAAAAAACAATTCAAACCATATAAACTTGACTCTGGGAGTTAGAATGTCTTCATTTGCAAAAATTATGTCGTCTCATAATGAAAGCCGAATTCCTTCGGAAGTCATAAGGTCGATTCCCCCCCCCCACCCCATCTGACAATCAGAAAACCCTTCCATAGTGTAGGCAGCCAAGGAAGTGACATTCGCCTTCATACCCCCCACAAAAAGCACACAAGACCCCAAATTGATCACAATCAAATCAAATCTTTTCTACATACAAGCCTGATGAAAAGATTAAAATTATTTATTATTATTAATATTATTATTTATAATCAATAGAATCAATTAAAAATGATAAGAATAAAGAGTAAATTTGAAATAAAAGTATACAGAGAGTACACACCATGTGAACCAACTACTACTAACTATTAATGAGTAGTAATATTAGTAGTAGTGGTTGTTGTTAGGATTGTAACTGAACTGGATATTCATCATATATGTGTGTGTATAAAGTAAACTGAAAGACACAATTCATCATAATAATTCAACTGAAGAGAGAATGTTTAACACACACACAAAAAAAAAGAAGAATAAGAAATCAACTTTGTCATTCATTGTATTGGAGGAATAATTATTAATAATGGTTTTTATGTGATATTTTATAGCAAGCACAGAAGAGAAAAAAAAGAGCATCTTGACATAGTGTGTGTAGATTGTTCATTTTCACAAGTAGAAATGTGGAGCTTATGATTATTATTATCATTATTCCTAGCTGAAATAAGAAACATAAAAAAAGAGAAAATACTGATAAGATTGTTGTATAATTGGTGAAGAAGAACGTTAGGGGTGGCCATAAGCAACAATGCGAGCATGTTCAGGATGCGGTTTTCCCCCTCGAAATGCAAATTGTTGCTTCAAGACTGGGTTGCATCGGCACCTGAACTAGTGATAGGGAGTGAAGTAGTCGAACGTGTAGACTGCTTCACTTATCTGGGGAGTTTCATCAGTGCTGATGGCCTGGTGACTGACGAAATCTCAGCTCGGATACAGAAGGCTCGATTGGATTTTGCCAACCTGCGTCACTTATGGCGTAGGAGAGATATCCGTTTGCTGACCAAAGGACGGGTGTACTGAGCAGCAGTTCGCTCTGTCCTACTATATGGATGAGAAACATGGCCAGTCAGAGTAGATATTCGTAGATTTCTGGTATTCGATCATAGATGTCTTAGAGCTATGTTTTGTGGTGTAGGAGTAGGTTGGAAGAAAGTTAGGGGCGGCCAAACCAAAAAATGGCACAAATCCATGAAGTCACTGACAAGTGGACTGCGTCATGTTGGTAGATGTAGACTACTTGGTTGGGGTTAGCGAGATGATAATAATCAATGGTCAGCGACCTTGAACGACATGGCTCAAAATCGTTTGTAATGGAACATGTGCATCCACCCTTTGTGTTCTATCAAATCGTAACATTTCGGATAACTCATCACTTTATCTTTTTAAATCTATTTCAATAGATTATGTTTCTTGAATAATGTGATCGAACTTCCTACGTACGTACATCAGTCGAAGTTGCCATACCGCATGAACATACAGACGAAACTGCAAGTTCAAATCACATAGTAGTAGCGATAGTAGATGTTTTAGCAGTAATAGTGAAGATTAGGGAGCGAAGATATGATTCCAGAAGTATAAATCAGTAAGATAAATTTAGAAAGAGAAACAGAGATAAGGAATTCTGAAGATTAGAATTTGAGTGGAGACAGAGAATGGGTACACCTGCGCCACTGCAAACGATTTTGAGTCATGTCATTCAAGGTCTCTAACCATCGGTGACTTTCGTCTCATGGACCCCAACCAGGTAGTCTACATCTAATAACATGACTTACTCCAGTTGTCACTGACTTCATGGATTCCTGCCATGTTTTTGTTTGTTGGACACTAGCTTTCTATCAACCTACTTGTACACCGCAAAACATAGCTCGACGAGGCAGTCGGTGGTTAGGCATACGTAACACATGTCTCAACCACCTCAACTGATGAAGTTTCAATACTTCATCTATTGATTTGCCATCCTTACCTAGTAGTCGATTCCTAACTATAGCACCAATGATCAAAAACCAGTAACCTACGAACATCTTCTAATCTAACTGGACATGTTTCACAGCCATAAAGTAGGACGGAGCGAACTGATGTGCAGTACACTCATCCTTTGGTTACCAAACGGATATCAAGCCTACGCCTACATCACAGCAGTTTAATACGGCCTTTATTCGGGATACCGTAGAACTCAACGAATTCAAGATAGCCCTCAATCTACGTCAGCCGAACAAGAGCAGAGAAAGTTAAGGCATAAGCTGAATACACAGAAGCAAACAGGAAAGTGAAGAAGAGCATCAGAGCCGACAAACGAAAATACGTGGAGGATCTAGCAACGATGGCGGAAAAGGCTGCAAGAGAAAGAAACATGAGACAATTGTTCTGTTCAATCCGGTTGTTTTTATTTCAAGAATCTATAATTAACTACTTGCTCTAACTTTTGGGTGCTAGCTAAGCAATTGTACACAGAGTTCAAAGAATAACTATAACAGCGACAAGATAGCTGAGTGGTGGTCAAGTCAAGACAAACAAACAAGAACATAGAACTTCGTACGTATGTACATCAGTTCAAGTTGCCAAACAACATTAGCAAAGAGATGCAATTGTCCATTCAAATCCCATAGTAGTAGAAGTATGAGCAGTAATCCGGGAGATTAGGGTTCGATGATATTATTCAAGAAGTATAAGCCAGTGAAATAAACTTAAAAAAGAAAAAGAGAAAGGTGATGAAGAATCCAGAAGGTTACGATTTGACAGAACACGAAGAATGAATCCACCTGCGACATTGCAAACGGTTCTGAGCCATGTCATTCAGGGTCTCTAAACATCGATTGCTGTCATCTCGCGGGCCCTGACAAGGTAGTCGATAGCTAACAACATGACACAGTTCATATGTCAGTGATTTTATGATTTTGTGCCATGTTTTGGTTTGACCTCCCCCTGGGATTTCTTACAGTCTACCCCTGAGTCAGCCAACATCGCTTGTCAAGGTAGTCGGTGGTTGGCCATATATCCCATGTCCCAACCACATTAATTAAGGAAGTTTAAGTACTACATCGATCGATCTGCCATACTTACCTAGCGTTTCCTAACAACACCGTTGCTTATGATACCAAGGACTGCTTTCAAGACACCTTTGTTCGAAAATCAGTGACCTACTGTTAGGATATTCATCCAATATCCCAAGAGAATTGCTGGTCAAATCCTATTGGTCAAAATTATGATTGTTTTAACTGTCAAAGTCAAATACTTCAATGTTGTCTCTTATTGGACATTGGACTGTCAGTTTCATTTCAAATGTTACTTCCTATTGGTCGTCTTAACTGTCAATGCCACAGACTACGATGCTGTTTCCTATTCGACCAAAATGTATAAATACGCATTATCTATAACATTTTATGACCACGACCAGGACCAGGATTCGGTCCCGGATCCCTAGTTCGGGATCCTGATTCTCTTCTGGATTCGGACCTCGTACTTTCTGGATGCTTGTAGAATACAGGTTCTACTTCATATCACGTCTTCTTATTTTTTATTAATTTTGGGGGTTGGGATAATCGGATTTGAGTAGCATGTCGTGTCGGCGGATTCTCGATCCTCGCTCTCGTTTACGGCTAACGTTAACTCGTAATAGTTCAAGTATATCGAGTTGACGTGCTTACGTAACACCTACAAAAATCTTCTACTCTTACTGGCCCTGTTTTGCAGCCATAAAGTAGGACGGAGCGAACTACTGCGCATTACACCCTTCCATTGATTAGCTCAAACGGATATCTCGCCTACGCCATAAGTGACGTAGGTTCGCGTATAAGCGATGTCATATTATTATTAAAACAAGAAATCCAAATATCCATTTTGATTTTACATTGTAAACTCATACAATGAAAATGGACAAAAAAAAATCAACACGAATATGATTGCCCATCTCATAGAACTTACATTGTCCAATACAGGTTGTTTTTTTTTCTTTAAAGATGCGATCTACGGTAGTAGTTGTTGTGGTTGTTGTTGTGCTACTACTGGGAGAGCAGTATTCTGTCGATCTGTATACATCATAGACTGTGCACCATTTACTGGATACGTTGGAACTAATAGATAAGATACAAGAGGGACAAGAGAGAGAGAGGTTTAATCAAACACGATAATGAGTTAAATTGAATTAGAATACATATATATACACTAATCCATACATCAACTATTTGAGTAGCGATAACAAACAAACCAAGAAATATAAATGTTCATACTACTGATTAAACTCTCCCTGAAGCCCCCTTTTCTAAGGGCTACTACTGCTGGTTCATCAAAGCCCGCGGGTAAACGAAGAGGGATTATGGCATTGGATTGGCGACCCCGTCAGGTAGAAATTTACATCGTTCTCATCAAAATGGTAGACTAAAAACTGAGTCAACCAGTGACAACGTAGAACTTAGTACGCATGTACGTACGGATATCAGTTCCAGTTGCCATACCACAACGGTAGTAGCACAAACATACAACTGTCCATTCAAATCCCAAAATGTTAGAGGTAGTGGTAGTAGTAGTGAGAAGACTGAGGCAGGCGAGGAAGATTGTTTTATGCAAATTTACACTCTGAGTCAGTTAAAAACGAAAACATTACATTGAACACTCTATTTGCACACCATCTTTGAGTCGTGACTTCCAACGCTCCATCCTTCTTCCATTCCTGTTGTTGCTTCCTTTACTTCTTCCTGTTGGTACTCCATTTACTTCTTGCTTTTGCTCCATTTGCTTTCCGTTTTCCTCTTCTGACCGTGAGACTTCTTCTTTCACGCCCCCCTTCTTATACTACTTATATCGTTCGTATAAGTAGCACACACCACAGTAGCACAAACATACAATCCCAAAGTGGTAGAGGTCGTCGTCGTAGTAGTAGTCGTAGAAGTATGAGCCGTAATCGGTGTAGGCAACCAGGAAGTGACATCCACCCGCATACTCAGGATCAAACGAGTCAGAATCACATTTCCTACCACTCCCCGTATACTCTTTAATAACCCTCTTACCTACATGACCAAACATTCGCACTTCGTACCGCTAAAATACAAACGATTCAAGTAGGCAAAACATTATTCCTGATCTCTTGACAAATGATGATGTAATTCGATACGAAATCATACACACACACATACAGACATAGGATGAGCTGAATTACCTTGATGGTTATTTACACTGTTTTTTTGGTGTTTCTCTAAAGTTTATCTAGTTAACAAAAAAACAAAACGTGTTCCGAGTAAACATTGACAGAGAGAGACAGAAAAAAATCTTCAATGATGCCAAAGTCAATATGCCTCTTTCATCAAAAAAACACAAAGAACCAGATTTGGATGCAAAAACTACAACTAATTGGAATGAAATTGGAAGGTAAAATAATGATAATAATAATAATAATTGTTGGTGGGACATAGATGAAATAAAACATGACTGCGTTAGCTGCGCGCTGATTAGCTAATTTCCTATCCAATCAGCGCCTGGCCCAAACTTGGAAAACAGGCTAGAAAATTCTCGTGTTTTTACGCACTTGAAATCATCAATCAATCATTGTTCGACCAACATTAGAAACCTGGAAGCACTGGACAACCTTTTCGTCAAGGCATGGGACTTATCAGTGCTAGTGCGCATCCACGACTCCTGCACGTCGTAGGAATCGGACCCAGGACCGTCGGTCTTGCGTGCGAACGCCTAACCATCGGACCGCTGGGCCGGCATCCGAAAGGTGTTAGGCGTTCGCGCACAATACCGAAGGCCCCGGGTTCGAATCCTGCGAGGTGCAGGAGTCGTGGATGCGCACTGCCACTGATGAGTCCCACACCAAGACGAAACGGCCACCTTCCAGTGCTTCCAGGTTTCTAATGGTGGTCTAACAATGATTGATTGATTGATGATTTCAAATGTGTAAAAACACAAACCTCCAAAACTTTACCCGAAAATTCTCGTGTTGTTAGCTGCATGCTGATTGGCTAAATCTAATCTGGTCAGTGCTAGTCAATCAATCACGTGAATTACATTCCAGAAGCATCTCATGTAAAAACTATAAGAACACTACCGTTGTATCTATTTTTGCCTTCACCTTCGGTTTCTTACTTCCATTTAACATTGTTGCTATTTGGAATATAATCTTCCTCCTGTCCAACCGTGTTTTAGTGATTCTTTGGAACTTGTCCAGTGTGTATTGTGTGGTCAGAGAATAATACTAAGCAATAGGAATTAAGCTGGGAATTAGTATTTAAGCAAGCGTTAAAACAAATAATAGATACTACAGTCATTTTAATACCAACCACCTACCTTCATAATTATGACTGCCTGATGAATATGACTGGATGTGTTGTTGTAGTTGCTGTTGCTGTTGTGGAACCATATCAAACGATGCGACGGGTGGTTGTTGATTTGATGCTGCATAAAATTGTTGTTGTTGTTGTTGTGACTGGTGTTGTGGCTGTGACTGTTGCTGTTGCTGTACAGAAAACAATTGTGATGCGGCGGCAACATGACCACCACTATGAGGAATTTGTGCAAAATTACCATTGGGATTGTCAGGTTGTGTAGGATTTGCATAAATACCAGCCGACGACGACATAGAATACGAAGATGAATCAACTGGATGAAACATCATAGGCCCAGGTGTATCTGTTGACATGGTGAATCCATTCTTTCATAAGAGAAAAGAAAAAAGAAGAGAAGATTAGATTTGATTTTTATGTTCATTTATTATTCTAGTTGAATTAATTCATGAAGAAATTCAAACTGTAAACATTGATATAATCATGTAAATGGGATTGTAATATAATACTTTATGAGAAAGCAAATAAAGATTTGGTTTTGACCAATTTGATCTCGTGTATTATTGTTACGGGTATGAGAGCGGTTTTCACTTCTCGGCACTGTCCACATCGTGGAAGAGAGCTTCTTAAGGAACCAGAAGAGGTGTTAGGATATTCATCCAATATCCTAAGAGAATTATTGGTCAATTCCTATTAGTTAATTCCTACTGGTCAATTTTATGATCGTCCTAGTAATCAATGTCACGTGCTCCAATGTTGTTTCTTATTGGTCATCCGGACTGTCAATTTCATTTCAAATGTTACTTCCTATTGGTCGTCTTAACTGTCCATGTCACAGAATTCGATGCTGTTTCTCATTCGACCAAAATGTATATATATGCATTATCTGTAACATTATATGACCAGGACTCGGTCCCAGATCCCTAG
>CALYCR020000473.1:0-13768 GCA_944470395.2 Schistosoma turkestanicum
CTACGACGCATGTCCGTAACCTTGCACTGCTCTCAACTTCCTACTAAGAAATCCTATTACAAGCGGATCTGGACACTTATGCAGAAAAAGAGCTCACTCATGACTTCTTGAGCCACAGAATTAAAAATAAAAAGAATAAATAAAATAAAACAAAATCATAAGACCATTGAGTCTCATTATTATATTTTGTAAATCAACATTATTGCTAACAACTAGGTTCTTCTGAATTTCCTCTATTCACACGACTAACGTCCCATTAGTTATCTCACTTCTGAATTGTCTTCATCAACCTATATATAACTGCAAGTGTACAGTTATCGTTATGATATAAAAAATGTCGGAGTAAATATACCTTTGTTTTATCCAAAAACGTATGTGCTAAGTCGTTGTTCGGCTTTAAACAAGAATATGTTCTGCTCTGCTCGTCGTCCCGTTCTCCTTATTTCTCTTTTTTCAGCACCTTATTCCGATCCTCGTATATTAGTTTGGATATTTGCCGTAGACTTGGTTACCATACCCAGGAGCCTGTGAAATCATTATGTGATGAATATCAACCAGACCTCTGCACATATACCGCATCAATTCTTGTTATATGCAAACCTGGCTATACCACGCATTGTTTCGCTGTCAATAAGATGATAGTCGTAACGCAAACTCCGTCATTCGCGCCAATTATTCGCATTGTACATTTCATCTGTAGGAGGCCAATGAATTTCCTGAAATATTTCAGTAACTGTATGCCGTTTTAAAAGAAATATGTTGCTAATCCTAACAATTAGATCTTGCTTGTAAATTGGCACGTCTCTTGTAACATGTTTGCTATTTCAGAATAAATTATTATTATTGTTATCATTTAGGTGAAAACAGAGATAATTAACTTACAAGACTCACGAAAAGGGATTTAGGGAAGAAGAATTTGGTAGTATATAATATAGCTTCAAGGAATAGGGTCTGAAAGCTCTGCAGAATTGTCATTATACCTTTGACCGAATTAATAAGTAACTCACCGTGTATCAAGTAACTTGTCAACAAGTCTTTGGGTTGTGAGTGAGTGAATATGTGCATGCTCTCGAAGCAACACACAATGGTTCTGACTTGAAATGATTCCGTTTGTTTTCAGATTGTCGATTAATGAATGGAGACAACGTTTTATAGCTTCGAGGGTGACAAATTATCTTGAAAATGGGTTCTTTTTCGTAAATGGAAGAAAATCATCGAGTCCACGTCAAATTCGAAGCGTGCGATTCCTATGCATAGATAATTTCAAACGTTTTTGTTATTCTGACTAATGATATTAGTAAGGTGATCCAAACAATCGAAATAGTAAACAGTTTTGGATTAAAACCTCTAGGACGTAGATACTTCCTGCTAGAATAATTGACATTAAATACAAACAGACAACATATTAGGTGATAAGATTATTGAAACAGTAAAGCAGACAACATTTGAAGTGCGGAAATCGACAGGTAGTATCAATGTATCCTTGGGTAAGACTTCCCAGTAATTTTGAGTCGTGAAGTTTTATCAAGATCACTTTACTTGTATTTTAATTGACGAGATTATTTTATTTACAGCATAATAATTGCAGTGATTTGAGAGTTGTGTATAAGTCGTGGGAATGCAGTGTAAGAGAATAGTTTTCAGATCCAAGACCAATGATGCATCTGCATAAAAAGGAGATGATATTGGGCGGTAATTCAGTGGAATTTGGATTTTCATCTGATATATACAGATTCGCTATGATTTGAAGGAATTTCGCAACAGGTTGGTTGATCAATTTGACTAGTCATTTATTATCAGGTTTTCGTTCCTAATAATGAAAAAATAAAACTACATGATATCTTTTGTCTGGGTTTGAAAATAATCACCCTAATGTCTGTTTCACAGAGAGACAGACAGATGCAACACAGAACATCTTACGTAGTCCACTCGTCAGTTACTTCATGGAATTTCGCAATGTTTTGGTATCGCCACTACTAACTTTTTTCCAACCTATACCTTAACCACAAAATATAGCTCGACGAGGTGGTCGGTGGTAAGAAATACGTAAAACATGTCCCAACCAACTCAACTGATGAAGTTTCAATACTTCATCTACTGAACTGCCATTCTTACATAGTACTTGTTTCCGAACTACAGCATTGCACACTCGGTTGTCATAGGATATACGAGCAATGCATGGGAGACACCTGTGACCAAACACGAGAAGTCTACGGATATCCTTAAATTTTATCAGGCATGATCCGCATCCATATTGTAGGGCAGAGCAAACTGCTGCACGGTACACTTGTCCTTTAGTCAGTCAGTCAGATGCAACGTAGAACTTGGTACGTAAGTACATCATTTCATGTTGCCATACCACATCAGCACAGAGATATAATTATCAATTCAAATCCAATAGCAATCCAATAGCGTTCGACTACTTCATTCCCTATCACTAGTTCAGGCGCCGATGCAACTCAATCTTGAAGCAACATTTTGCATTTCGATGGGGAAGGCCGCATCCCGAATATGCTTACATTGTTGCTTAGGGTAGTCAGAAGACTCTGTATTGTGTTAACGTCTTCACTGAATAGGGCTATGTCATCAGCATATTCTAAGTCAGCAAGCCTGCCTCCTGGTAAAATGTCCACTCTTGAAGAGTCAGATGAGGATAAGGTTAACTCTAGGAGCATATATACAACAAAGTTAAACAGGAACGGGGAGAGTGGACAGCCCTGACGGAAATCACTTGAATGAACTAACTCCAATTACAGTTCGCCATAAGCTCTCACTCGAACAGTGGTGTTCAAGTAAAAAGCTTTTATGAGGTTAATACATTTCTTTGATACACCTTTTGATGACAGACACTGCCACAGAACCCCACGAATGCCGCCTTATGGTTCAGGAAGACAACTATTTTCGGACGCCTAAATGTGTGCCCGTGTTCCAGGACCTGTCGTAGTGTGAAAATTTGGTCTACACAGCGACGTCTATATCGAAAACCAGTCTGGTTTCCGCTAGTCTGCTCTTCACGGGCTACAGTTTGGCGTCGAAGTATAATGGAGGCTAACAATTTAGAAACTATGTTAGTTAAACTGATTCCATTTTGATTGTCACAAGAGGACTTTTGTCCATTCTTATAAATTGGGACAATAAGCGACTGAAACCAGTTAGATGGTATTACGCACAGTTCCCAGATCGTAACTAAGATGTCGGTCAATCTAGCAGGTAAAACGTGACCACTATAGATGAATTTTCTACCGTAGCAGTTCAAATTGTTTCCAGTAGGTGTAAGTCGAACGCACTCTCCCTTAGTCCAATATCAAAACACAATAATTCTAGGAGAAAGCGGTCCATATTATGGTTGAATGGAAATACAACCAAATACCTGACTTTTAATACACCTTCCAAGTCCCAATTACCCTGATGGGTGTCCAAATACAAAAGAATAGGTGATGCTAGTATTAACTGCAACGATATCAAATCCAAATATGGCTGTAGCCATATTATATATCAAATTTAAACAACATGTGTACAGTTCAGAAGCAAACAATAAAACTTCAATATAAGTACAAAATATAGAAATAATAACAATATACAATGATAAAATCTGAGAATGGAATCAAATAGAGTACCAAAATGTCAACAGAAAGAGTCAGTCATATCATAACAAAAATATATAAAGATGGAGGGATTTTCCGAAAAACAAAACATTCAAAAAAGATTCTACAACCAGCATCTTAACATCTTCGGAAGAGGATCGAAAGCTTTCTGTAAAACTCATCTTTCAACTCGTCTGAACTGCAGTCAGTGGTAGTGTAGGCAGATATGACGAAGAGGCAACGGTTCGTTTCCCTATCTTTCAGAGTCCTATCTACTGGAATCCAGTCTAAGAGATCTAGTTCCACCCTAGGACTCAATGCTGTTCCTACGCCGGCAAGACACCGAGAAGCAGCATCAGGGCTTCCAGATACACGAAAAGTGATTCGAGCTACTTCTTTATTTTGACATGGTGAAATCAAATTATTGATTTTACTAGGATCCTGTATGCGCGTTTCCGAGACGCAGCACACATCGATTGAGCGAGATTTCAAAGTCCTAGCTAAGGAGGCCTGATGCCCTATTCGACACAACATCAGTACATTAGAAGCTCCAACATGAAGGATACCTCGTCAAAATGCCGAAAAAACGCGGCCTCAGCAGGTGTGAGAAACACAGAGGTATCACTCCCCGCTAAATATCATCAAAAACTTCATTGCAGTATTGAAAAACAGCATGGAGTTATTCGTAGACGCCCAACTTCGAAACCAAAAGGCTGAATGGATGGATATTGTGCCGACTAGATTGCAACATCAGTGATAATTGTGGAACAATCAGTTGGATAGATATCACAACTGTACATAAACTTGATTGACTACAGTCAAGCACTTGATAGTGTGGACAAAATAATGCTATGGACGGTCATTTGACTCTTCCGAATGCCTGAAATGATAGTTAACATTATCCGGAAGTGTTATGATGCATGAAACTGCAAAATCATGCACTAAGGACAGCTGATAAATTCGTTTGTGGTGAAGACCGTTGACAGGCAATGCTGCTTACTTTCAGCTTCTTTCTTTCTCCTGATGATCGCCTGGATTATGAAGACGTCAACATAAATTGAACAGCCGGAATGCAGCTGTACGATCTTTAATGCGTAGATGATCTGACTCTTCTATTGTGCACACAACAACAAATGTAAGAGAAAACGTTCAGTGTAGCATCAGTTTCAGAAGCAAAGGGAAAAGCAAGATTCTATGATACAACACAACATACACCAACCAAATCACTATTGATGGAGATACGTTTTAGGACGTAAACATCTCCACATAACTGGTCAGCATCATTGACAAGCGAGTTGGATAGGATGTAAACGTGCGAAAAGCACTGACTGCTTAACAAGACGTGCTATTTCTAGAAACCCTAAAAATAAGTTGAAAAGAGGAAGGTCAAGGTACACATTACGCCGAGAAAGAAAGAAAGACATGAGAAAAATGAACAAAATAGGACAGAACTGAAACAATGGACCAATGGAAATAGGTGGTTGGAGGAAACTGGCCGGTTGCCTTTGCTCCATGGGTGTTTTGGAAGGCGTAAGTATATAAGTAAGCGAGTAAATATAAATTGATTTTTTACATATACACAGAAATATTGATAGGTTATATTTTGACAAATGTTGAATGAAAATTAAATAAATAATAATAATATCTTTTAGTTAAGTGCTAAGCAACATAAATATACCTCATTACCATCATTGCCTTCAATTTAATTCATTTGTTGATGAATAATATTTGAATAATTTCGGTTATTAAGTGTAGTGCACATTTCACAATGGTTATAAATTACATTATAATCAAATTCATTCCATGTTTCATGAGGTTTTTTCAAATAGAGAGTTGTGTATAAATCGTTTTAGTTTAAAACTGTTATAAAATAATTTCCTTATGGCACCAATATTCATTCAATCATGTAAAAGTCTCTGAATGTTCTAACCTTTTACAGCACTTTGAATATACTACTTTAATTCTGATAAATTGGTAGATGATATTTATTAAAAAAATGACGAAGTGATATTCTAATGTGAATGATATAATGAAAGATTGACTAGCTGATCACTTCATATCATTCAATCATTAAAGCTGGAAATAGTAATTCTCATGTAGTTGTTTGGAATATGTAAATTTACAGTCGAATATAGTTCAGACACTGAATCATTTGTAGAGGAATACCTGTATCTGATAATTCAGTGATGCCTATATGGTGTGAAAGAAGTCATCATTTTAGTATAGACCGTCAGAATATGAATGAAAATAGTATAAAGGAATTCTGATGATTGTTATATTTTCATAGTCACGCATTCCCAACTTATCTAATTTATATTACCAATCAGAATAACCAGTCAGTTAAAAACTGTTTCATTCTATTACGGGAGCTGTACATGGTGAGTATTCAAGAAACCTCACGTGATCTCATTTAAGACCTAAGATTCGAAATCACTATGCCAGCGTCGAAAGTTACTCAGTAGTTGCAATGAGAAGCCGTGACTAGCAGGTTTCATTCTTATCAGGTGTGAAACAGTTAACTATCAAGTACATTCAGAGATCATCTTCATCATATCACAAACTGATTGTTTATAGTTATTTGCGTCACTGAATAACTCATCAAAGTTCTGCAGGTGAAACTTTGTCACCGAAGATCTTATGTTTGTACGTGAGCACTGTCACAGAGCCTTACGTTAAGAAACAATAGCTGATCAGTGCTTTTTGGTTTTAAGAAGATGTTTAATTACAATTCGTTCATGATGTAGTAGTGTTTTACTTCGCTGATGAATAACATATTCCTAACCGACGGACAAAATGACAGTTATGTATCTGTCTACTTCTTACTGAAAACTTTCCTGTTTCTGACTAAACTGAACTGCCTGAGATCCTGAATGTAAGCTCTTTACTTTTACAAATAAAGAATGATTACGATTTCGCTTAACACCTAAGCCACCATAGCTGTACTTGTAGCACTTTTGAAATTATAGCCAGTCTGAAGCCCATAAAATGTGGGACTCTGTAGCCTCCTGGTTGACAAAAATAATTCAAAGGCATCAAGATGCTGTGCTGCTCAGGATGAGTGCTGATCAGAAACTAATCACTTTGTAACACAACTAAAGTTTTGATATTTTAGGCATACATTCAAATATTTCAATTAGATTTTAACAAACTAAAACTATATATTTTTATTTCAAATTATTGAATTGTTATTGAATTGCTTTTGATTTCCATCAACATTTCAATTTTGATAGACTGATGCAAAATAATAAAATATTTTATAGCGAACTTCTATATTGGTTAACTTTCTCAGTTTGATCCGTATACCTAATCCAAACTGATGTATTATGTGCAAGTCAAATGAGATATAATATCAAAAGAAGCGGGATAATATTAGTCAACCGTAATTATTTTCCTGAATGTATTGTGGTGCCCGCTACTTTTAAGTAGTATATGACGAGATGTGAAAACGTAGTGATGTCTGGCAGCAGTAGATGGGGGAAGATCAAGAAAGGAAGAAGAGTGGGAACACAATGGAATTTGTATGAAACGCATGAATACTGAAATGTCAGACAATGGATTGATGATGGATTGAAGATTTGCAAATTAACCGTTTACGATATGGTTTTCTTATTTTACTGAGTAACTCTGTAATTTGCGATAAATACAATTCGGTTGCCCTCATCTGTGTTCTCCTTCACCACAGTATGTGATAAATTGAGGTGACAAATTAGTTAAATGATCACAGAGGCACTTTGAAAATTATACGTTCAGACATTTGCGAAAAACTGAAATAAGACCGTCGAATTAATATTATCAGTTAGTAAATCTACACATTAGGCGAAATATGATCATCATGACTGGCAACAAAATGTTAAGTCATAAAAATGAATGAAGACAATTACAATGGAATCTGAAAATTCATTGACAATAATTCTTATTGCAGCTACGATATTTGACAGATATATATATATATATATATATATATATATATATATATATATATGGGAGAAAAGTATTATTTTTTCTTCTTATTATTATTTCTTATCACTTACTTATTGTACTAATGATATTTGTTATCAGTTATCATAATGTATATGCATCATATTTACTATGGTGTCTAATCAGTGATGAATTTGACCCCTAGAAACAAACAAAAAAACAAACATCTTCAACCTACAATCATAGGTATTTCATTCATTGATAATGAAAGGTCAAGCTTATTTCACGTTGTTGTAAATATTACATTTTATTTTATAATAAATATATCAAGGTACATATATATTTATATCAATATTATTTCATTTCATCTGTAAACTATTTATTTTACAGGTCACTTTTAAAATATTCTTTTATCTGTACTTGTTTTAAATGAAATTCTAATATATTTTGTATGATAATAATTTATCTGAGAAATACAAACCAACAAAAAGAAAAACAAAGTATTTTTTAGTGCATTTTATTTTCATTGATCAGTTGTTTATTCCAACTGACCTTGATTATTTGTGTACATTTGGTTAAAATAAAAAATAAGAAATAGTTTTCTAACTTTGCTGTTTTTTAAAAAAAATTAAATGCTTTCCAAATTTTTGTGAATAAAAGTTTGGTTTTGAGATTTATTGATTACGAATTCAACAGATCCAACACATTGAACTGTACTGGGGTGCGCGCTACTTATAAGTAGTAGTATATGACGCGAGTCTAAACGTAATAATGTCTGGCAGCAGAAGATGGTGGGGGGCGGAAGATCAAGAAAGGAAGAAGAGTGGGAACACAATGGAATTTGTATGAAATAGTATGAATAGTGAAATGTCAGACAATGGATTGAAGATCTGCAAATTAACGGTTACGATATGATTTTCTTATTTTACTGAGTAACTCTGTAATTTTTGAAAAAACTAAATGGTTTACACCTGCTGAGGCTGCGTTTTTTTCGGCATTTTGATGAGGTATCCTTCTTTCCAGTCTGATGGTACTTGTTATTCATCCCAAATCTTGTTATTAGGAATATGATATATTTTGCGATTGCTTCGACGTATGCTTTCATTGCTTCTGCTGGAATGTTTTCCCGTCCTATTGCTTTGCCACTGTTCACACTGATCTCTTCATCTGTCGGTGTGACAACATCGGTTAAGTGGTCCGTATGTGCTGGTTCGAGTTTCGGTGTGTTCAAAAGTCCTGTTCGATTTAAGAGTTCCTTCGGGTACTCTACCCACCGACTTCACTTTCCCTAAATGTTGTCGTTCACTCAACCTCTCTTGCTCTTTACTGATAGTTCTGGTTCACGATTTTATCTCGTAGAGTTTTTTTTGTTGTTTCATACAATTGTCTCAAGTATTTTTCTTTTTCAGCCGTTTCCACCGCCACGGCAAGATCTTCAACATATGTTCATTTCTCGGCTATGATGCTCTTCTTACATTTCCTGTTTGCTTCTGTGTATTCAGCTTGTGCCTAAATTTTCTCTGCTCTTGTTCGGCTGACGATGACTGCGGCCTGCTTTTTCCAATTTTTTCAATTTTGTCAATAGTGAGGCTATATCAGCTTTTTCCTGTTTCTCACATCCTTCATGGTCCTTCTGAAATATTTATTGATACAAATATGGTCGATTTGGATCTGAACAGTGTGATCCAAGGAAATCCATGCAGCTTTGTGTATGCGCTTGTGGGAATATTGTGCCGCCGATTACCAGTTTGCCTGAAAATCTCTTACCATTTTCGTTAGTTTTCCTTAGACCATGTCGTCTCATTGTGTCTTCATATCCAGTGTTGTCCATGCCAACCCTATCATCTAGGTCTCTCATCAGAATCGTCAGATCCTTTGGTAAGCATCTGTCGATGGTTTAATCCAGTCCTTAACGTCGTCATTGTAGGGATTGGTAGGTGCATAGCGATAGTGATATAGCCTCACTAATGACAAAATTGAAAAAATTGGAAAAAGCAGGCAGCAGTCATCGTCAGCCGAACAAGAGCAGAGAAAATTTAGGCACAAGCTGAATACACAGAAGCAAACAGGAAAGGTAAGAAGAGCATCATAGCCGAGAAATGAAAATATGTTGAAGATCTTGCCGTGAAGGTGGAAACGGCTGGAAAAGAAAAATACTTGAGACAGTTGTATGAAACAACAAAAACACTCTACGAGAAATAATCGTGAACCAGAACGATCAGTAAAGAGCAAGAGAGGTTGAGTGAACGACAACCAAATCACTATTGATGGAGATACGTTTTAGGACGTAAACATCTCCACATAACTGGTCAGCATCATTGACAAGCGAGTTGGATAGGATGTAGACGTGCGAAAAGCACTGACTGCTTAACAAGACGTGCTATTTCTAGAAACCAAAATTTCATTCACAAAAATTTGGAAACCATTTAGTTTTTTTTTAAAAAACAGCAAAGTTAGAAAACTATTTCTCATTTTTTATTTTAACCAAATGTACACAAGTAATCAAGGTCAGTTGGAATAAACAACTGATCAATGAAAATAAAATGCACTAAAAAATATTTTTTTTTCTGTTTGTTGGTTTGTATTTCTCAGATAAATTATTATCATACAAAATATATTAGAATTTCATTCAAAACAAGTACAGATAAAAGAATATTATAAAAGTGACCTGTAAAATAAATAGTTTTCAGATGAAATGAAATAATATTGATATAAATATATATGTACCTGGATATATTTATTATAAAATAAAATGCAATATTTACAACAACGTGAAATAAGCTTGACCTTTCATTATCAATGAATGAAATACCTATGATTGTAGGTTGAAGATGTTTGTCTTTTTGTTTGTTTCTAGGGGTCAAATTCATCACTGATTAGACACAATAGTAAATATGATGCATATACATTATGATAACTGATAACAAATATCATTAGTACAATAAGTAAGTGATTAGAAATAATAAGAAGAAGAAGAAAAAATAATACTTTTTGTCATTTGACATTGTAATACAATATTACTGAAATATGATACTTTCTGTTGACAGGTTTGTAAATGAAAGTTAGGTGTCTGTCTACGTCAAACAATAGTATTTTTCACTTAAATTTGTTAGAATTTAAGTTAAACATAATGAGCAGAACAAATTATATTTTCATTCAAAATTATTCTCTTATTAGGAAGTCACTATCTATCTATCTATCTATCTATCTATCTATCTATCAATCTATGTATCTATCTATCTATCTATCTATCTATATATATATATATATATATATATATATATATATATATATATATATATATATATATATATATATATATATGTATATATACATATATATTACTTACTTACTACTTACTTATGCCTGTTACCCCAAATGGAGCATAGGCCGCCCACCATTCTTCTCCAACCAACTCTCTACTGGGCTTCACTCTCCAGTTCTGTCCAATGTTTGTTCATTCCTATCATATCTTTCTCTATTTCTCGACGTAATGTGTTCCTTAGCCTTCCTCTTTTCATTTAGCCTTGAGGGTTCCATGTGAGGGCTTGTCTCGTGACGCAGTTAGGTGCTTTCTGCAATGTGTTTCCTATCCACCAAATCCACTGCTGCTTCCTGATTTCTTCCTCCACTGGAATCTGGTTTCTTCTCTCACAGTTCGTTGTTGCTAATGGTGTCTGGCCAACGAATACGAAGTATTTTGCGTAGACAACTGTTAATAAATACTTTCTAATTAGTGAACCATCATTACGTCTACTTAGTGTGATGTCAAGGAAACTCAGTTTCTTATCATATCACGTTCACTGGTGAAGAAGAATACGATAAGAAACTGGGTTTCCTTGACATCACACTAATAAATAATTGTATCCTCTAGATGAGGGCTTTGGTAGTTCTCCAGGTTTCCGTCCCATACAGTAAAACTGTCTTCACATTTGCATTGAAAATCCTGATTTTGGTTTTGGTTGAAAGTTGTTTGGAGTTGCAGATATTTGTCAACTGTAGAAATGCAGCCCTTGCTTTGCCAATCCGTGCCCTCACATCTGCATCGGATCCACCTTTCTCGTCGATCATGCTGCCCAGATATGTAAAGTTGTTAACGTCCTCGAAAGCATCTCCATCAAGCGTGATTTGGTTGGTGCATGTTGTTTTGCATCGGAGAATTCGGCTTTTTCCTTTATGTATGTTGAGACCTACTGCTGCAGAGGCTGCTGCTACACTGGTCGTGTTCTCTTGCATTTGTTATTGCGTGTGCGATAGAAGAGCCAGGTCATCTGTGAAGTCCAGATCGTTGAGCTGCGTTCTAACTGTCCAGTTGATACCGTGCTTCCCTTCAGATGTTGACGTCTTCATAATCCAGTCGATGTCCAGGAGAAAGAGAAAGGGTGAGAGTAAGCCATCTTGCCTCACACCGGTCTTCACCTTGAAATATTCTGTCAGCCGACCTCCGTGCACGATTTTGCAGTTGAATCCGTCATAAGAATTCCGTATGATGTTGACTATTTTCTCAGGCACACCATAGTGTCGAAGAAGCCTACACAATGTTTTTCTATCCACGCTATCGAATGCTTTCTCGTAGTCGATGAAGTTGATGTAGAGTGGTGAGTTCCGTTCTATTGATTGTTGCACAATGATCCGTAATGTAGCAATTCGGTCAGTACACGATCGATCCTTACGAAATCCGGCCTGTTGATCTCGAAGTTGGGCGTCTACGAAGTCCTTCATTCTGTTTAATAATACTGTGTTGAAGACTTTGCCTGGTATTGAAAGAAGAGTGATGCCTCTGTAGTTCTCACACTTGCTGAGATCGCCTTTCTTTGGTATTTTGATGAGGTATCCTTCTTTCCAATCTGATGGTACTTGTTCCTCATCCCAAATCTTCTTGAAGAGGATGTGAAATATTTTCGCAGTTGCTTCCACATTGCCTCTGCTGGAATGTTGTCTGTTCCTGCTGCTTTGACGTTCTTGATTTTTCTGATGGCCACACTGATTTCCTCAATCGCAGGTGCGCCAATATTAATTGGGAGGTCCTTGGATGCTGCTTCGATGTTGGGTGGGTTCAGTGGAGCTGGTCGATTCAATAGTTCCTTAAAGTGCTCTACCCACCTATTTCGCTGTTCGTCAGTGTTGCTGATTACTTTGCCTTCCTTGCTTTTCACTTGTCGTTCTGGTTTACGATAGTTTCTGGCCAGCTTCTTTGTTGTTTCGTACAATTGTCTCACGTTTCCTTCTCTTGCAGCCTTTTCCGCCGTCATTGCTAGATCTTCCACATATTTTCGTTTGTCAGCTCTGATGCTCTTCTTCACTTCCCTGTTTGCTTCTGTATACTCGGCTTGCACCCTAACTTTCTCTGCTCTTGTTCGGCTGACATTCACTGCTGCCTTCTTGTTCCTCCTTTGTTCAATTTTTTCAAGAGTACCAACAGAGATCCATTCCTTGTGATGGTGCTTCTTGCGACCAAGGACCTGCTGATATGTTGAAGTGATTGCCTCCTTAATCCCTTTCCAATTGTACTTCAATGTTGCGTCCTCTCCATTGAGTAGATCCTGAAAGGCCTGGAATCTATTGGTAAGGACTATCCTGAATTCATTGAGCTTTACGGTATCCCGAAGAAAGGCCGTATTAAACTTCTGTGATGTTGTCTGCCCCGTTGTCCAGTGCTTCTTTAGCTTCAGTTTCATTTTGGTGACCAGCAAATGGTGATCTGATGCTATATCACCTCCCCTCAGTTGTCCTACCTGTGTCCAATGCGTTTCACTTATTCCGAGCACCTCGAGGTTGTATCTTTTCATTTCTGCCGCAACTTGAAATAGTCTTCCAGTCTCCCACAATGTACGGACGTTCCATGTACCTAAAAAAATGGTTGCTCTGGTTGTCAGAAGAGGCATCGGCCCCGTGACTTCTGAGGGAACTCGGCTTTCATCACGAGACGTCATAATTCTTCTTCCAACTCCCAGGGCAGAGTTAAAATGGTTTGAATTACTTTTTCTGGTTAGCGTTATTTTGGCACGTTAGTTTTTGACGGAATGGGGTCGCCAACCCCATGTCCAACCCTCCTCCTTTATCCGGGCTTGGAACCGGCAGTAGCCCCTAAGGTTCTACTGGCGGAGTTGTTTATGAGAACACAGGTGGAGGCAACCGAATTGTATTTAACGAAAATTACAGAGTTACTCAGTAAAATCGGAAAACCATATCGTAAATCGTTCATTTGCAAAAGATCAGTTCATCCTATGGAACTGGACTGTTCCTGTTGCCAAACATCAATCCAT
>CALYCR020000474.1:0-13614 GCA_944470395.2 Schistosoma turkestanicum
TTGTCAATTTACTCATCGCAATAATGAATCGATCAATGTTGGAGCACTATTAGAAACCTAAAAGCACTGGACGGCCTTCCCGTCCAGGTATGGGATTCATCAGTGGGAGTGCGCATCCACGATGCCTAACCTATGAACAACCGAGCCAGTATCTAACGGTGTTAATGTCTAACATCGATCAATTCACGATCTTGTGCAACCTCATACACTATCTTTGGTAGTTACAGTCTACACCTTCGAACAGGATTGAACTCCACTGATCACGACTTCTCACTAGAACTGGAAGAAGATTCCTCATGAAGCTAGTCACTAGTGAGCACAGGTCATAATTTCATTATCAATGCATTCAGAAAGATTTTTTCATTTGCAATAAGAATTCCAACTTGATCTTTCTAATGTTAAAAACGCAAACTTCTTACTCAAAATAAAATGCTCAAAGCCTGTCAACTAAACAGTAACGTAACATTACTGAAATTAAAAATTCCAAATAAAATCCATCCACATCAGAAGAGCATCAATCCGATTGACCATTTTTATTTGAACTTTACTCCAACTTACAAGAATCACTTCATCATAGCTACCACACAAAAAAAATCATTAAACATTTATAATTTTAGTGTATTTAAAAATCTTAACAACTCATTGGTCAATATGAATACTAAATCGTCCAATAAGAAGTCAGCAATGAGTTGTTCACTGATTGGTTCACACAGAATAAATACCATATTGAACGGGTATAGAGGTATACTCATATTTTACGAAATCGTCAAAACTAATTTATTTTCCATAACTCTTTATATATGTTGTATGTTGTACCTTGATCAAAAATCATAAATATATATTGGTTGGCCGATTGACTGACTGGTAGACATTTTAAATAATCTGTTTTCTGCTTGTTCCGCTCTCTACACAATAAAATAATTCTATGTAACAGAGATAAGTAATTACTTCAGTTGAATTTATTAAAAGTGAGTTGATGAATATTTAATCTATTTTTATGAATCATTATTGAAAGCTGATACTTTTTTACAAATTTATTATTTTATTAGAGAGAATTATTTTCAATTAGAGTTATGAAAATGAGTGTTTTTTTTACACATATTTGAAATTAATCAATCAGTCGTTATTAGACCAACACCATTAGAAACTTGGAAGCATACTGAAAGACGGCTGTTTTGTCTTGGTATGGGACTCATCAGTGGCAGTGCACATCCAAGACTCCTGCACCTCGCTGGATTCCAACCCAGGAGCTTCGGTCTTGCTCTCGAACACCTAACCTCTGGGACCACTTAGCCGGCCAGCATCATCAATCAGAATTAGGCTTTAACACTGTTGGATCCCTGCTCAGTGGTCCCAGAGGTTAGGCGTTCACGCACAATACCGAAGGCTCCGTCCTCAGACCTTGAGTATCTGATTTTAGTCTGATCGTTCTCCGATCGACCTGCGTGGCATGGTAGAACCTTCAGGAACATATGTTCCAGACAGTATAGCTCGGCTGAGTCATGACGATAGGCAAGCCCGACCAACACGCTAAAGTAGCAGCTCTGGTGGGGGTTTCTACGAGATGGACTCACTAAACTCTTTGCTTAACGCTTCTCCCTTATCCGGACTTCAGATCATCAGTAATCTTAGGAGGGTTTACAAGGGTAGATCATATCATTATCTGAATTAATAAATAATTAATTAACTAAAGGTTCAAAATTCAATATTTTTTTATTGAGTTTTTGTGAATAGCTTTTATTTGCAATTGTTAATTTATTGAACAATCTATGTAATACAAGAAAAAATAACAAACGATTGATTTTATTAAAAATCAGTTTGGGACTAAACTACAGTTTAAGTTTACTATTAGAGTTAGGTAGATTAGTGTTTTAATACATTTGAAATCATCGGGTCGATCATTGTTAGACCAGCATTGATTAGAGGCGTTCGCACACAGGATCGAAGGTCCTGGGTTCGAATCCTACGGGGTGCAGGAGTCGTGGATGCTAACTGCCACTGATGAGTCGCATACCAGGATGAAACGGCCGTCCTTCAGTGCTTCCTCTTCCAGGTTTCCAATGTTGGTTTTACAGTTCAAGTGAAAAATGTAAATGAAAGAATTGGAGCATGATATCGGGGAAAAAATCTAATCTTTTCCAGTTCAAGTTTTCCAGGACAGTGTGAAGACTTTTGTTTTTTCTTTTTAAAGCATATTTCAACAATCAGTTGATTCAAAAAAACTTTGAGTTTCTTTCATGTTTCACACTGTGATATTGTGTGCAGTTGACAATTGTATAGCAATACTTGGAAGTTGCTTGAAATTATCAGTCAACTGATGTATTTTCGGGTAGTACTGTCGTGAACGAGAACACAGGTGGGGCAGCCGAATCGTATTTAATAAAATTTACAGAGTTACTCAGTAAAATCGGAAAACCATATCGTAAATCGTTCATTTGCAAAATATCAGTCCATCATATCGAACTGGACTGTTCCTCTGTTGCAAAACATCAATCCATTGTCACTATTCATGATGCGTTTCATACAAATTCCATTGTGTTCCCACACTCTTTCTTTCTTGATCTTGCTCCATCTTCTGCTGCCAGACATTACGTTTTTACTCGCGTCATATACTACTTATAAGTAGCTCGCACCACAGTACTCGTGGTTTTTCAACTATCATGAATGCAAACAAATGCAGCCTTTACTATCTCATATGCATTTTGGGTTTGTTTACATTGAGTTTGGTTAAATCATTTTATCATAAATTTTTATTAACAGATCGACATCCATACAGTAATAACTTATATCTATACTTTTATTTGTAACTATGATTCGATCAATGTTAGACCACCATTAGAAACCTGGAAGCACTGGACGGCCGTTTCGTCCTGGTATGGGATTCATCAGCAGTGCGCATCCACGACCAGTGAAGTTCAAACCTGTTCGGATGTATACAAGGTATGAGGTTGCGCAACTCCGTGAATTTGATCAAGTTAGACATTAACACTGTTGGGAACCGGTTCAGTGGTCTGACGGTTAGGGCGTTCGCGCACAATACCGAAGGTCCTGGGTTCGAATCCTGCGGGGTGCAGGAGTCGTGGATGCGCACTGCCACTGATGAGTCCCATACCAGGACGAAACGGCCGTCCAGTGCTTCCAGGTTTCTAAAGGTGATCTAACATTGATCGATTCATGGTTACAAATAAAACTTAACAATCTTCACAACAATGCAATTATATCTATACTGTTATACTTTTATTAATGTTAAACTTGTATGAGCATGCATGCTTGAGTAGATTGCTTTTCCTTTGACTCACGTTTTCATTCTACTAGCTCTCATGTTTTAATCGTTTAAATAATTCGATAACAGTATGGACCATTTTTTTAAAATATTTGTAATCATACAGTGAATTGTGACAAGCCATTCACAATTAAGCTTAATAGTTTAATGACTAATCTATGTTCATTCCATTGAACCTCATCAGATTCTATTCGATTTGATTGAAATCTAACCAGTGTTGATTGGAATATTATGAGTGTGTTTTGTGAATTGTCTTTATATGGCCATTATAACATTAAAATGGACAGAATAGATAAGTTATGACTACTAGCATTGGATCCATGACGTGCGTTTCGTCCTAACTGGCTTTCGTCAACCGGATATACTTGCATCGATGTTTACTGACCGAATGAAATTTCATAATCGTTCTACAAGTAGGTGGCTGTCGGTACCTAATAACACAGCACCTGAAGCAAATGATCCTTGTTTTCAATCTGGAAGTAAACATCTATACTAGGATGTGAGTATATCTAGCTGACGAGTCCTACATTGAACGAGATATGCGTCCTGAATTCTACTACTAGCCATATATATATATATATATATATATATATATATATCAATATGATTAGATCCCTTTTTATGCCAAGCATTCAAACACCAAACAATGATGTTTACTCTAGCCAAAAATTTTTCTTATGTTGATCAATAGTTGTTATTGATTGTTAGTTTACATAAACATTCGTTATTGTATTGATTGATAAGGAATCAGTTTGTTGTTGATGAGTTAAAATTCAAATTATTAACTGTCAATAAGAAATATGGTGGTAAGTGTACTGATGATAATTTGCTTTTGGTTGATTACTAGTTCAATACAATACTGTACATATTCATTAAATTCTATTCTCAATTTACATATCACTGTATAGATAGATGCAGGAGGACAATTTATCTTAGGATTTATTAACTATGTTAAGAAGGTACGGAAGGTCCCACATCAGGACGAAACGGCTATTTTTTTAATTATTGATTCTTGATTTCAGTAATATAAACTAGTTACTTGTTACGCCCAAATGAGCAAAGGCCACTGACCAGTTTTCACCAACTAACTCTGTCTTGGGCTTCCTTTTACAGTTCTGGCCAATTTTTGTTCATTCTTCTCATGTCTGTCTCCATTTCTCGACGTAATGTGTTCCTTGGCCTTCCTCTTTTCCTCTGACCTTGAGGACACCAATAGAGGGCCTGTCTTGTGACCCAGTTGGGTGCTTTCCTTAGTGTGTGTCCTATCCACGTCCAGCGCTTCTCGAATTCTTGTCCAACTGAAATCTGGTTTGTTCTCCAACACAGTAGCTTGTTACTGATAGTGTCTGGCCAACGAATCCTGAGTATATCGCTTAGACAACTGTTAATGAACACTTGTATCTTCTGGATGATAGCTATAGTAGTTCTTCAAGTTTCCACCTCCCCCCCCACACAGTAGAACTTTCATGACATTTGTACAGAAAATGGTGGCGTTGATGTTTGTTGAGTTTCAGATATTGTTCAATTATAGAAATCCTGTCCTTGCTTTGCCAATCCACGCCTTCACATCATGTCTGCACATGAGTTTCGGATCATTTTTACAATGAAAAACAACACCTTTTTACTTGTAGCTAATATTTGTTTTAATCCTTAAGCATGATCTATAACAACTGCTACTTCAACTCAGTACTTAAAGGTTATTTCAAGTAGTTAAGTTATAAATATCTGGCAATAAGTTTTTGAAGTGTGTTTAAGGTAACCTACTATTGTAGTCGAAGGCGAACACAGGTGGGGCAACCGAATTGTATTGAACGAAAATTACAGAGTTACTCAGTAAATTCGGAAAACCATATCGTAAATCGTTACTATGCAAAATATCAATCCATCATCAAATCGAACTGGACTGTTCCTCTGTTGCAAACAACATCAATCCATTGTCGACATTCACTGTTCATGCGTTTCATACAAATTCCATTGTGTTCTACCCTGTTCCTTTGTTGATCTTCTCCCATCTTCTGCTTCCAGACATTACGTTTTTACTCACATCATATACTACTTATAAGTAGCGCGCACCACACTATTGATAAATTTTAGATTAGAATGATATACTTGTGATATATTAGGCCTTCAGAGTTTCCTATCTTTGATCAAGTGTATATATAGAAGCTCAAAGTCCATTGATGATCTATGATAAAAATACTTTTTGTTTGTTTTGCCGACATGTCTATTGATCTTAGGTAAGACAATGATAATTTATTAACACTCAATGATCTGTTTGTTATTATTATTTTTTCAAAGTTAAGTGTTAACGTAAAACCTATTTTAGTGATAATAGATAGGTTCAATGTTTTATATTCAGTGGTTTTTATGAGATCAGTAAGCTTTCTACATCCTTGTCGATGAAATCAACTATTTGAGTGTGTGAAAAACAAATCATGAGTGTGAAATGTTTCTGAGCTAATCGATTAGAAAGTATATATCCATCGCACATTCACAAACATCCTTACTTTCAATTATTAGCATATTTTGCTAGATTTCTAAAAATCGTATAGGTCGGTTAGCATTTTTCATTTGTCATTCAATCTATGTCTTTGTTACGCATGCATGTAAACATGTCGATTGGATACGCTTGAACTATTACAAGTTTACCTTAGTCAGTAAACGAAAGCAAGGATCGAGGATCCAGCGACACGACAGGCTACTCTAATCCAATTGTCCCGACCACCCCGATTGAGTAAAAGAAGAAGACTTGATATGAAATAGAACATGTATTCTGCAAGCATCCAGAAAGTACAAGGTCCGAATTCAGAAGGGAATCAGGATTCCAGACTAGGGATCCGGGTCTGCGTTATAAAGCATTACAGATAATGCGTATTTAAATAGTTAGGTCGAATCTGAAGTAAGTAACACTGATAGCTAGGATGACCGTGATATTGACCAGTAGGAATCGCCCAATAAAATTAGACTTACAAAAATAATTATCTTAGGATATTTGATGAATATCCTAACAGTCTAATAAGCTCAGTCTGTTATCGATCGCTTCAAAAGAAATAAGTGTAACATTTTGTATTCACCTGGAGGACTTCAAACGGGTATATATCATGTAATTATTTACTATTATGTAACTTATTCATGTAAAATTTCTAATCAATAAAAATGTTAGGTTAACTCACTATTCAGAGCGAGAGACGAAACTTCAAACGTACATGACATAATCTTGATTTTAAGCTTTCCGAAAAGGTCCTCTTAAAGATCAATACGAAGTAAAAACAAAACTCTACCTGGTGCCGTTCTAAGATTACTGCTCGTCCGAAACCCAGATAAAGGAGGAAGGTTGAAGTTGAGGTTAGAGACCCCATCTTGTGGAAATCCAACTAGCTAAAAAAAGCTAACCAGAAAAATAATTCGCCGGTCAGCGGCCTATGCTCCTTTAGGGGTTACAAAAGTAAGTAACACTAAAATCACTATTCTGTACTATAGCGACGTTAGGCTGTAGTACCTGGGTTTATTTTCATGAAACAGGTCACAAAGATCTTTTACCACTCTGGTCCTTCACTGTTGAACTCATTTCAGCATACCCTTCTCATACCTGAGAAAAGAACTGACAGGACTCACTGCCTTATTCTAGATGGGTTCTCACCTAAACTGAGTATAATATTTCACTGTCTCTGCAAAACCGATTCGATTCCCGAATCTACGATCAATTACGAAGCTTCCCATTTTCACTCGAATGTCCGTGGATATCCCATCGAAGGCTTTACTTAGATCTCTAAGGATTACAGTCTCCGGAATATTCTGATCTTTTGCTTCAGTTCAGACATTATTTGCAATGAGGAAAATAGTCAATTGAGATTAGCCTCTACTGAATGTTCGTTTCAGTTATTCTAAGAACAGTACTGGTAAGGCTAATTGGACGATAGTTATCGAAAGTGTAATTAAGCGTATTAATCGCTGCATCCTTTCAACTCCTGGCACTTTCAACCGCTTCCGAGACACATCAAACGCGATTGCAAATGATTAAGCAACTATTGTCAGCCTGAGCATTGATAATTTACAATCAATGTGTCATCAGAATCCCTGGGTTGTTTATGCTTTGAGATGACTTAGTTGTAAGATATTACCCTGTTTGACAATGATTACTCTTCGTTGGAACCAATGCCTGACCTTTCATCAGTATGAGTAAAGGGGAACAAACACTTTACTGAAATACCTTGACAAGATAGCATTATCAATATTCCTATCTGACATTTCTGGTAGATTCTTCCGGAGCGCTAGTAGTATAATGAAATGACGTTTTGGCACTGTTTCTCTTAACCTCTTCATTCATTCAAGGCTTATTATTCCGAAATTATCAATCAATCATTGTTAGACCACCTTAAAACAATCAGAGTTAGACATTAACACCGTTGGATGCTGGCCTGCCCAGTGGTCCGATGGTTAGGCGTTCGCACACAATACCGAAGGTCCCTGGTTCGAGTCCTGCGAGTTGCAGGAGTCGTGGACGCACACTGCCACTGATGAGTCCCATATGAGGACGAAACAGCCGTCTTTCAGTGCTCCTTCCAGGTTTCTTCTAATGATGGTCTAACAATGATTGATTGATGATTTCGAATGTGTAAAACAACTCAAATCTCTAAAACTCTAGCTTATTAATCCGCTGATATAGTTTCCCCTTAACGACTTCTCATAATTCAACTGCAGATCATTGCATTGAATAGACTACTGAATAAACTATCTATATTCAGCAAAATGCTCATTTTGTTAGATTAGTTTAAAAATCAAATCTTAATTAGATTATAACTAAGCGACGATATAAATTTTAACAAAATTTGTAAAAACAACGAATAAATTATTTTTTTTTTTAGATTTCAATTAGGTTACACCCTTGCTAACTAACGATTACTATTTGTCATAATCAATCAATCAATAAACCGTTCATTATTACAAAACAGTGTACGTATTATGCTCTCTACATATATTCCCCTTATTAGCTTGAGAACAAAGAGTGCACACTGAAGACACGTAAATAAAACATGTGGGTATTAAAGGATAACATTGTTTTTTCTCGTATACCGTGTAACTTAAAAGGACAGTAGTCTGAATAGTATTGTAGTGAACGAGAACAAAAGTGAGGGAAACCGAATTGTATTTAACGAAAATTACAGAGTTACTCAGTAAAATTGGAAAACCATATCGTAAATTGTTGTTAATTTGCAAAATATCAGTTCATCATATCGAACTGGACTGTTGTTCCTGTTGCAAACAACATCAATCCATTGTCACTATTCATGATGCGTTTCATACAAATTCCATTGTGTTCCCCAGCTCTTCCTTGCTTGATCTTCCCCTATCTCTGCTGCCAGACATTACGTTTACACTCGCGTCATATACTAATTAAAAGTGGCTCGCCCCATAGTATTGCTTTTGTTTTTGAAGTATAGAAATTAGGCGTTGGGGACGTTATATCCCCAGAAGTCACTCAATAAATGTCTTAATTTTGGATTTTATTCATCAGCTGATCAGTTGACCTTGAGATCTCCTTTCCCAGCAGGAAAATCCTTAGCTGTGATTGGTTGCTGTGTTATTTCAGTGTGCTATTTTTTGTGACTCTCCCAAGGACGTTTCCATAATGGATAAATAAACGTGATTTGTGTGCTTGATTGCATTGTGTTTATTTGCTGGGTGTTTGTAGAATACACTTTATACTTTATATCAAGACTTCTTCGTCAGTTCCTTTGGGGCAATCGATCAGAGTAGCATAACGTGTCACTGGTTCATTGTCTCATTCTCGTTTATCGACTAAACTGAACCTGTAATAGCTTCAAGTATATCGAGTGACCATTGTAACATTACGTTTCTCACCAAAGTAGGAAATCTGATATGATGTTAGACACCATTGAACATCAGTGGTTAGTGGTAATCTTTGACGACATCTAAAGTGAAATTTTCTAACATCTTGCACCTATTGAATTTGTGTGTTTAACAGAGATTTCAGACTTTAACTCACAGTAAGAAATACGGTACCTCCGACTAGTGTCTACCACACATTGAATATCGGTTGAAATTGGATTGAAGGCAATCAGAATGTTTAATTGATGTAGCGTTCATCAGTTGCAGAATAATTATGGGTCAGAGGCTTTTCATGACCTAAATTTCTAAATAGTTGTCTAAAGTAATAGGTTGCATTACGGGGTTGTGAAGATTGTTAAGTTACACATTTTTGAAACCATGAATCGATCAATGTTAGACCACCATTAGAAACCTGGAAGCACTGGACGGCCGTTTCGTCCTACTGTATGGGACTTCTCAGTACTGCGCATCCACGACTCCTGCAACCCGCATGATTCGAATCCAGGACCTTCGATATGAGTGTGCGCACCTCCGTGGATTTTCTCAAGTTAGGCATTAAGACGGTCGAACGGCGGCTACGTGGTCTCATGGTTAGGGCGTTCGCGCACCATACCGGCGGTCCTGGTTTTGGATCCTGCGGGGCGCAGGGGTCGTGGATGCTGCTGAGGAGTTTCATACCATGACGAAACGCCGTCTAGTGCTTCCAGGTTTCTAATAGTGGTCTAACATTGATCGATTCATGATTTCAAAAAATGTGTAAAGTAGTAGGTCTCGACTTTTTACAGACCTTCCAATGTTGGTTTGTTAATTTCGTAAGAGATTTCCATACTTTTTCATTGTGTGGTCTGAATTATGAGCACTTTACATGTTAAGTGAATCCCTTTTTTCCCTTTTGAAGACAGAGAGTTAGTTTAATTGATCCAACTACCCTCTTATCAATAACTACACTGATTTAGAGCCAGTGTGGTGTATTATAAATCTAAAATCTTACCATGGATTACATTCTATCTGCTATTTTTTCTACAACTAACTGCGAAGGTTTGTGTTTTTGAAATCATCAATCAATCGTTGTTGGACCACCACACAAACCTCCAAAACTCTGCTCCGAAATATCGTAACAGTGCTCACTAGTGACTAGCTTCGTGAGGAAATTCTCGGAGTTCTAGTGAGAAGACGTGACCAGTGGAATTCAACCCCGTTTGGTGTAGGCAGTAACTACCAAAGACAAATGGGTGAGGTCGCGCAAAAATCCCTAGATCAATCAGAGTTAGACATTAACAACGTTCGATGCCAACCCAGTGGTCCAATGGTTAGGCGTTCGCGCACAATACCGAAGGTCCCGGGTTCGAATCCTGTGAGGTGCATGAGTCGTGGATGCGCACTGCCAATGATGAGTCCCATACCAGGACGAAACGGCCGTCTTTCAGTGCTTCCAGGTTTCTTCTAATGGAAGTCTAACAATGATTGATTAATGATTTTAAATGTGTAATAACTGTGAAAGACTAAATCTTGTATAATTTGTATAGTAAACGAAAATGTAAATTTTAACTCATTTGTATTATTTTGGGAAAATCTAACTTCTACTTTACCAAAGTATTTTTGCATATTTCTGAGTTGGAGTATGTCACTAAATAAACGAAATTCATAAATCTCATAAATGATCTCAGAGTTACTAGCAAGCGCAAAATTTTTCAAGCACTTACTAATGCAGTATTTATTAGGTTAGTTGAATTGGAAAAAACCAAAGTCAAATAACAGGAATAATTCAATTTGGAATAATTGAAAATCAACTCTGAGATGCCGTTATGTTCAGCTGACAGGTCTCAAATAGGTGAGAGATCGTGCCTTGGATTCCACCGCTAGCCAAATTCTATCTGCTCTCTATATCTTCAGAAATAATATTTAACTAGCTGGCATTTCGCCTGAGTTAATTAGATAATAAGACACAATTAACTGTAAAAGTTTCAGTGAAATCACGAACAGATCAATGTTAAATCGTTTTTGAAAACCTAAAAGCACTAGACAGTCATTCCGTCGTACGTAGTGTGGGACTCGTCAACACTGCGCATACACGACCCTAAAAGCAGCAGGAACTAGACCTGGGATATTCGGTCTAGCGTACGAACGTTCAATCTCTAGACCACTTTAAGACAATTACTCACCAAAGACAATATTCTGTATCGATCCAATATTGTCAAGTGGTTGAGGATAGGCATTACCAGCGTTAGGTGCTGCTGGCTCAGTGGTCAGTAAGTTAATTATTCAGGTGCGAGATCTCACTTCTCTGTTACCAAAGTATTTTCGCATATTTCTGAGTTGGAGTATGTTACTAAATAATTAAAATTCATAAATCTCATAAATGATCTCAGATTTACTAGCAAGCGTAGAATTTTTCACGCACTCACTAAGGTACTGTGAGACTACTGTGGGACTCCTCAACACTACACATCACCCACCCTAAAGGCAGGAACTGGACCCGAGACATTCAGTCTAGCGTGCGAGCATTCAATCTCCAGACCACTGTAAGGCAATCACCCACCTAAGACAATGTATAATGATCGTTTTATATTGTGTATCGATTCAATATTTTGAATTAGTTGAGGTTAGACATTAACAACGTTAGATGTTGGCTCAGTTTTCAGTAGGTTAAATATTAGAGTTCAAGATCAAAGGTCTTGGGTTCATTTCCCGAGTGAAGGGGGTCGTGGATGTGCACTGTTAAGAAGTCCCATACCACTATGAATCAGCTGTCCAGTGCTTCCATGTTTTCGAGAGTAGTCTGACATTGATCAGTTCACGATTTCATGGAAACCCAATAATTTTCATAATCCTATACTCAGGAATGTAGCAGTTTGATAGTCTATAAATTCTATGTGTAGACTTATGCGAAATCAACTGTAGATATCTGATCATAAATCACTTATCGTTTGAATTACTATTTTGTGTCAGTGTAAAAGTCAGTAGTTCTTAGATATAATGGGAGACCGGTTCAAAGTATAAGGATTTGTATAATGATTATTAGATTCTTATTTCAGCTTCTTTTGATAGACTCATCTGATATCTTCCTCTTGTTAAATAATACGGAGACATGCAACTCTAGTTGAGTTCTAGTATTCAAAGAATCAACTACTCTCTACACTTGATTGTTATTACCATCTGTTGGGGGGACGTTAGTTCCCCAGAACTCACTTGATATAGGTCCTAATTTTGGATTTTATGTTTTTCGAGCATGGGCTTATCAGCTGACCTTGAGATTACATTTCTCACCCTCAGGAAATCCTTGACTGTTATCGGTTAATGTATTATTTTAGAACGGTATTTATGTGGCTTCTCCCAAGGACGTTTCTGTCTTGTAAAAAATAAACTCGATTTGTGTGTTGTAAAACCTGTGTGCTTATAGAATACGCTTTCTACGCCATATTGAGACTTCTTCTTCTACTTAGTGGGCCTTGGGACGCTCGGATTAAAGTAACCTATCATGTCACTGGATCATTTATCTTCGCTCGCATTTACCGACTATGGTGAACTCGTAATAGCCTTCAAGCATATCAACTAATGAGCATAACATCATCCCTTTGAAAGCTGTCACAACACTACAAGTTATATAAACATAAGATACAATAACTATTGTATAGTCAATACGTTTGTATTGATTATTTGGATTTTAATACCGATGTTTAGGAATATTTGCATCCTGTACATGCTTCATGGAATTACTCTTACTAACTTACTTACTTACTTACACCTGTTACCCCCAATGGAGCATAGGTCGCTCACCAGGTTTCTCCAACCAACTCTTTCCTGGGTTTCCCTTTTCCAGTTCTATCCAATGTTTGTTCATTCCTCTCATATCTTTCTCTATTTCTCGGCGTAGTGTGTTCCTTGGCCTTCCTCTTTTCCTTTTGCCTTGAGGGCTTGTCTCGTGACGCAGTTAGGTGCTTCCGCATACTGTGTCCTATCCACTTCCATCGCTTCTTCCTCATTTCCTCCTCAACTGGAATCTAGTATGTTCTCTCCCACAGTAGGTTGTTGCTGATCGTCTCAGCTCAACGAATCCGAAATATTTTGCGTAGACAATTGTTAATAAACACTTGTATCTTCCGGAGGATAACTCTTGTAGTTTTCCAGGTCTCTGCTACATACAGTAGAACTTTCTTGAAATTTCTATTGAAAATCTTGATTTTGATTTTGGTTGAAAGTTTTTTTGAGTTCCAGATATTTTTCAACTGTAGAAATGCAGCCCTTGCTTTGCCGATTCGTGTCCTCACATCTGTATCGCATCCACCTTTCTCGTTGATGATGCTGCCAAGATATGTAAAGGTCTCAACGTACTCCAAAGAATCTCCATCAAGAGTGATTTGGTTGGTGCATGTTGTGTTGCATCGGAGAATTTTGCTTTTTCCTTTATGTATGTTGAGACCTACTGCTGCTACACTGGTCGTCTTCTCTTGCATTTGTTGTTGCATGTGCGATAGGATAGC
>CALYCR020000475.1:0-13743 GCA_944470395.2 Schistosoma turkestanicum
AGTAGATAGAGGGCAATTTATACCAGTGTACATAAATGTAGTGAAGGAGAACACAGGTGAGGGCAACCGAATTGTATTTAACGAAAATTACAGAGTTACTCAGTAAAATAGGAAAACCATATCGTAACCACCGTTAATTTGCAAATCTTCAATCCATCATCAATCCATTGTCTGACATTTCACTTATTCATGCGTTTCATACAAATTCCATTGTGTTCCCACTCTTCCTTTCTTGATCTTCACCCCATCTTCTGCTGCCAGACATTACGTTTACACTCACATCATATACTACTTATAAGTAGCGCGCACCACAGTAGTAGTATTACTAGCATTTGCATAACTAAAGCTTCTTAACTCCAATACTCAATAAATAAATTTTTTCACTTGATAAATGAATGAAAATCAACGTTAATTGATTGATATCTTACTGATATTTTTTGTTGTTGTTGTTGGAAAAATTCAATTCTACTCTTTCATGTGAGTTTTTTTCTAAAGAAAATCCCCATATCCTTTTGCTCTACTACTAGTTAGTGTGACAAGTCTTTCATTGTCTATAAATATGAACTGTATATGTAAAAATTCATACGGTTCTTCAACGAATTGAAATTATAATATATGTGGGCAGTGAAATGAGACGTTAATTGATTGTCGAGTGTAGACACACACACACACACACAGATCTTTAACCTACTGACGATTAATTAATTCACAAATATGTAATTTTTATTTGCTCTGATTGATTCCTCTACTCTGGTGAACTCACTCAGTGTGATTGCTTCTAACTTTGTGGGTGAGTGTGTGCGTGTACGTGAGCAATAAAATATAGTCCATTGCTTACTCTGATTCATTATTTTGATCATGAATTGTGTATATGTGGTTTGACGTTGTGATCTAGTCCTCTGTGTGGGGGTTGTCCGGTTTGAGTATCTGATTTCAGTAGTAATATAAACTCGGTCAGCCATTTAATCGCTTTATATAATACAGTGAGGAAAAAAGGCATTCAATGTCTTATGTAAATCAGCTGAATAAACCCGTAATTTTAATAGTTATTAACACACCTATATCTTTGTAGGTAAATTTAACACTAATCAATCATTGTTAGACCGCCGTTAAAAACCTGGAAGCACTAGACGGCCGTTTCGTTCTAGTATGAGACTCGTCAGCAGTACGCATCCACAATCCTCGCTTGTGGGAATGAGATATTAACACCATAGGATGCTGGCTTAGTGGTCTAGAGGCTAAGCGTTGGCTGTCGCGAGACCGAAGGTCCTAGGTTCGATTCCAGAGAGCGGGGTTCGTGGATGCGCACTGCTGAAGAGTCTCGAACTAGGATGAGACGAACGTCCAATGCTTTCGGGTTTCTAATAGTAGTCTGATGGCCTGGTGACTGACGAAATCTCAGCACGGATACAGAAAGCCCGACCGGCTTTTGCCAACCTGCGTCACTGATGGCGTAGACGAGAAATCCGTTCTCTGACTAAAGGACGAGTGTACTGCGCAGCAGTTCGCACCGTCTTACTTAATGGCCGTGAAACATGGCCCGTAAGAGTAGAAGATATTCATAGGTTATTGGTTTTCGATCATAGATGTCTTCGAACTGATGGATGCTCGAAAACGCATCCCACCTGACTCTGAACATGATGAAGAGCGTAGTCAGCTTAGGCGCAGACTTATAAAAAGCCTACGTAACGACTGTGAACAGTGGTGGGTGGCGAAAGCAAAAGCGATGGAAAAGGCAGCGGTGATAGGCAACAGTAGACAACTTTTCCGACTTGTCAAGGAAACTGGTATTAGGAATCATAGTGTAAGTGAGACTATCTCGGAAAAGGATGGTCTTATTATCCATTCTCAATCTAGGAGGCTGGACCGATGGGCAGAACACTTTAGGGATCAGTTCAACTGGCCTTCAGCCACACTTCGGTTGCCCACGATCTCCAGTCATCCTGAATGGCAAATCGATTTAAGTCCTCCCAGTTTACATGAAGTTGAGAAAGCTATAGGAAATCTAAGGGGAGGTAGAGCGGCAGGTCCCGATAGGCTTACCCCTGAGATGTTTAAGGATGGTGGTCCAGTTTTAACGGTTAGACTGACCGAGATCCTAGGTAGAATCTGGGAACTGGACGTAATCCCATCTGACTGGTCTCAGTCGCTAATTGTCCCAATCTACAAGAAAGGACAGAAGTCCTCTTGTGACAATCACAGGGGAATAAGTTTAACTAATATAGTTTCTAAATTGTTAGCCTCGATTATACTTAGACGTCTAACTAGAGCTCGTGAAGAGCAGACTCGAGAAAACCAGGCTGGTTTTCGACCTGGACGTGGTTGTATAGACCACATTTTCACACTACGACAGGTCCTGGAACACAGACACACATTTAGACGTCCGACGATAGTCGTGTTCCTGGACCTTAAGGCGGCATTCGACTCAGTGGATCGTGAGGTTCTGTGGCAGTGTCTGTCATTGAAAGGTGTACCAAAGAAGTACATTAACCTTATACAAGCACTCTACTCGAACACCACTGGTCGGGTGAAAGCATATGGCGAACTGTCATCTGAATTCTCTACATCAAGTGGTGTCCGTCAGGGCTGCCCACTCTCTCCATTCTTGTTCAACTTTGTCGTAGACATCCTCTTAGAGTTAACATTAAGCTCGTCAGATTTTTCAGGGGTTGACCTTCTACCAGGAAAGTCGCTTACTGATCTAGAATATGCCGATGACATAGTTGTATTCGGTGAAGACGCTGACAAAATGCAGAGTCTTCTGACTACCATAAGCAACAATGCAAGCATGTTCGGGATGCGGTTTTCCCCCTCGAAATGCAAAATGTTGCTTCAAGACTGGATTGCATTGGCACCTGAACTAGTGATAGGGAGTGAAGTAGTCGAGCGTGTTGATCACTTCACTTATCTGGGGAGTCTCATCAGTGCTGATGGCCTGGTGACTGACGAAATCTCAGCTCGGATACAGTAGGCTCGATTGGCTTTTGCCAACCTGCGTCACTTATGGCGTAGGCGTGGTATCCGTTCGCTAACCAAAGGGCGGGTGTACTGCGCAGCAGTTCGTTCCGTTCTCTTATATGGCTGTGAAACATGGCCAGTAAGAGTAGAAGATGTTCGTAGGTTACTAGTATTCGATCATAGATGTCTTAGAAGCATTGCTCGTATATCGTGGGACAGCCGAGTAAGCAATGCTGTCGTTAGGAAACGAGTACTAGGTAAGGATGGCAGATCAATAGATGAAGTATTGAAACTTCATCAGTTGAGGTGGTTGGGACATGTGTTACGTATGCTTGACCACCGACTGCCTCGACGAGCTATGTTTTGTGGTGTAGGAGTAGGTTGGAAGAAAGCTATGGGAGGCCAAACCAAAACATGGCACAAATCCATGAAGTCATTGACAAGTGGACTGAGTCATGTTGGTTGATGTAGACTACCTGGTTGGAGTCCACGAGACGATAGTCAACAATGGTTAGAGACCTTGAACGACATGGCTCAAAATCGTTTGCAATGGCGCAGGTGCATCCACTCTTTGAGCTCTCTCAAATCCTAATCTTCTGGATTAGCCAGCACCTCTACCTTTGTCTTTCTAACCTTATCTCACTGAATTATACTTCTTGAATAATATCTTCAAACTCTAGTCTTCTTCATTACCATTAATACCTCTACTATCTTTATCACTATGGGATTTGATTTGACATTTGCGTCTCTGTGCTAATAATGTGGTATGGCAACATGAACTTATGTACATACGTACGAAGTTCTACGTTGCAACTGACTGACTGATAGGTGTCTTCGAAGCGTTGCTCGTATATCCTGGGACAACCGAGTGAGCAACGCTGTTGTTAGGAAACGGGTGCTAGGTAAGAACGGCAGATCAATAGATGAAGTGGTGAAACTTCATCAGTTGAAGTGGCTGGCACATGTGCTACGTATGCCTAACCACCGGCTGTCTCGACGAGCTTTGTTTTGTAATGTAGGAATAGGTTGGAAGAAAGCTGGGGGCGGCCAAATCAAATGATGGGATGGGTCCATGAAGTCATTGACGAGTGGACTTAGCCATGTCCGTAATTGTCGACTACCTGGTTGGGGTCCGCAAGATGATAATAATCGATGGTTAGAGACGTTGAATGACATGGCTCAAAATCGTTTGCAATGGCGCCGGTGCATTTATTCTTTGTGTTCTCTCAAATCCTAATCTTCTGGATTCTTCAACACCTCTAGTTTTGTCTTTCTAAACTTATCTCACTGAATTATACTTCTTGAATAATATCTTCGTACCCTAGTCTTCTTAATTCCCATTAATACCTCTACTATCTTTATCACTATGGGATTTGATTTAAGATCTGCGTCTCTATGTTAATGTGGTATGGCAACATGGGCTTATGTACATACGTACGAAGTTCTACGTTGCAACTGACTGACTATGAAGGCATGGATTAGCCAAGCAAGGGCAGAATTTCTAATTTTTTTAGAACATTTGGAACTCAAAACAACTCTCAACCAACACAGAAGTCAGCATTTTCAATATAAACGTCAAGACGGTTCTGTTGTATGGAGCGGATACTTGAAGAACCACGAGAGTCATCGTCCAGAAGATACAGGTATTTATTAACAGTTGTCTACGAAAGTTACTCCTCATCCGTTGACCAAATATCATCAGTGAAAACCTACTGTGGGAGAGAATAAACCAGATTCTAGCTGAGGAAGAAATCAGGAAGAAGTGGATAGAACACAGTTAGGGGAAATCACCCACCTGCGTCACAAGAAAAGCTTTAACTTGGAATCCTCAAGGCCAAAGTAGGATAGGAAGACCAAGGAACGCATTACTCAGAGTAATGGAGGCAGAAATGAAAAGAATCAACTGCGATTGGGTAGGACTGTAATGAAAGACCGAGTAGGTTCGAGAATGCTGGTCAGTGGTCTATGCTCCATCTACGGGTAACAGGCGTAATTAAGTAAGTATGCTTTAGCGCAATCTTCATTTGATTGTAACTTTATCGATAGAAATCGATCAGCACTTAAGTCTAGACAAACCTGATACCGGCCAGCATTCAGTGATCACTCAATAAAAACATCTTAATACCATAGGAGACCAATCGTGGTCTGAATAACTTGCTCTCTACAGTAATGTGGAGAACGTAAAATTGGGTAAAATAGGTTAAAATAGGATAAGGAGTTTTTACAACTGAAAACTACAAATGTGCCAACCAGCAGATAGGCTAAATCATGTGTTTTCTTTTGACTACCTCTAACTACCTGCGATGCTCTATACAAAGCGACTAATTATTCATCTCGTTTAAATGTGTTAGCCTGCTCGCAAAGTAGATGCTCGTCAGTTCGGTTCACTAAAAAGAAACGACTATCTATAAACTGTATATTTTTAAAAATCTTCTGTATAATGCATTACTTACTTTACTCACGCCCATAACCACCTATGGAGTATAGGTTGCCGACCAGTATTCTCCAACTTACTCTATCCTAAGCCTTCTTTCTCAGTTCTAACCAACTGTTGTTTATTTGTCTGATATCTGTAATGTATTCCTCAGTCTACCAGTTTTCCGTTGACCTTGCGGATTTCAAGTTAGTGTCTGTCTTATGATGCAGTTGGGTGCTTTCTGCAGTGTTTGTCCTATCCATTTCCATCGCTTCTTCTTGATTTCCTCATCTGCTGGATTCTGGTTTGTTATTTTCCCACAGTAGATTGTTGCTGATGATGTCTGGTCAACGGATCCAAAGTATTTTGCGTAGACAACTATTGATGAATGCTTGTATCTTCTGGATGATGGCTTTCGTAGTTCACCGAGTTTCCACTCCATACATTAGAACTATCTTGACATTTGTATTGAAAATACTAATTTTGGTTTTTTTGTTGATAGTTGTTTTGAGTCCCAGATTTTGTTCAGTCAGTCAGTCAGATGTAACGTAGAAGTTCGTAGGTAAGTATATCAGTTCATGTGGCCATACCACATAAGCACAGTGAGATAATTATCAATTCAAATCCAATAATAGTAGTGGTAGTAAAGATATTAGAAGTAATCGGAGACGTTAGGATTTGAAGATATTATTCAAGAAGTATAATTTAGTGAGATCAGTTAAGAAAGTCAAAACTAGATGTGTTGAAGAATCCAGAAAATTAGTATTTGAGAGAACACAATGAATAAATGCACTGGCGCCATTGCAAACGGTTTTGAGCCCTGTCATTCAAGGTCTCTAACCGTCGATTATTTTCATCTCGCAGACTCAAACCAAGTAGTCGACAACTACCGACATGACTCAGTCCTAGATGTTGTTCAACTATAGAAATGCATCCCTTGCTTTACAGATCCGCACACATATACATCTGCATCAAGTCCACCTTGTTCGTCGTCAATGATGCAGCCTAAATATGGAAAAAATTTTAGCGTCTTACAAAACATCACCATCAAGAGTGATTTAATTGACACATGTAGTGTTTGTTGTATCGGAGAATCTTGCTTTTCTTTTTTGTGTTGTAGTGAAAGAGAACACAGGTGAGGGCCACCGAATTGTATCTAACGAAAATTACAGAGTTACTCAGTAAAATAGGAAAACCATATCGTAAACGGTTAATTTGCAAATCTTCAGTCCATCATCAGTCCATTGTCTGACATTTCACTTATTCATGCATTTCAAACAAATTCCATTGTGTTCCCACTCTTCCTTTCTTGATCTTCCCTCATCTTCTTCCGCCAGACATTACGTTTTCACTCGCGTCATATACTACTTATAAGTAGCGCGCAGCACAGTGTATGTTGAGACCAGCTGCTGCTGCTACACTGGTCGTCTTCTTTTGCATTTGTTATTACATGTGCAAATAATGCATTTCTAGTGATAATTTTATTTATTTCGTTTACATCTCTCTTTCTCCGCTCACATTATTGATTGTTCTGTTCATTAATTCTCTCTCTATACACAGTTATAAACATGTGAAAACAGCTGCTGATGCATGCGCTATCGATACATTACTCATCACTGACACACTATTTCGTTCACGTAATCTAACCGAACGTACTAAATATGTGGAATTAGTTGATCAAGTGAAAGATAATCAAGGCATTGTAAGAATATTTTCTAGTCTACATGTTTCTGGTGAACGTAAGTTTTTTTGTCTCTTCTCTCCAGTATTACATATTTTTTTTTATTTGCATTACAGGGGTTGTGAAGATTGTTAAGTTACACATTTTTTAAAACCATGAATCGATTACCTGTGCTCACTAGTGACTAGATTCGTGAGGAATCTTATCTGAGTTCTAGTGAGAAGCCGTGATCAGTGAAGTTCAACCTGTTCGGGTGGGAGACAGTAACTACCGAAGAATGTGTATGAGATTGCGCAACTCCGTGAATTGATCAAGTTAGACAATAACACCGCTAGATACCGGCTAGGTGATCCAACGGTTAGGGCGTTCACGCACAATACCGAGGGTCCTGGGTTCGAATCCTGCGGGGTGCAGGAGTCGTGGATGCGCACTGCTGAGGAGTCCCATACCAGGGCGAAACGGCCGTCCAGTGCTTCCAGGTTTCTAATGGTGGTCTAACATTGATCGATTCATGGTTTCAAAAAGTATTTTTATATTTATTATGATGATGAAAACCAAAATGTTGTGTTACTGTTTAATGAATGCAACAGCTAAATGGTAGTTAACTGCAGTTTTGAATGGGCTAGGATGGGCTCCATGGGTGATTACATCGAAGCAAATAGTTTTTTTTTCAAGGAGGCCACTCCTTTCAAACCTTTGACTCGAAAGTGGAGCAACGTAAATGATGCTGTCCAATGATAGCCGGTAGCCTATAATAGCCTCATACACCATTAGTTCTGTCAGGATCCTGGAGCTGATGTGCACCATTGGTTTGGAGTCAGGGTTTTCCAAATCTATCTTAGGTGGGTCCTCCATACCCACTAGTCCAGTCGAAGTCCCAGACACTCGCTTTATGCTCTCCCAGTTTTTTGTAAATAACACCCTCCGGCAGTGAGAAGGCAAAGTGAGTAAGACCTTCCGGACGGTGGCTATACCATGCTTGGCCATATGATAGAATTTCTAGGAGAGCGAACTTTTGGCTGTATGAGAGCATTTTCACTATCATAAACTAATTCATTATTTATTACCTGAGTTGTAATCTTCGTCTAACCCCCAGTATTATTATTTATGCTATGGTTCTCCCCCCGCCCACCTGTATATGCGAATAATGATTCGATTCGAGTCATAACAAACTAACTACACCATACTTTTCACTATCAAAAATCACTTCTCAGTCGCGCACAACAATTTTCTGTACAGTACTGTATACTTACTTACACTTTGATCATAAAACATGTCCATTTCAATCTACTTAGGTTATTTACAAGTAAAACTATCAACAACCAAATACTTTATCTGAAATTATTTCACTGGATTCTACTTCTAGAATCATATCTTTGAATGCTAATCTTTTCTTCATCACCGCTCATACTTCTACTACCTCTACTATATATGAGATTTGAATTGACGATTCCATCTCTCTGTGTCCGAATGTGGTATAGTGACGTGAACTGATGTACGTACGTACGTACATACGTATAAAGCTCTACGTTGTTTGTTGACTGACTATTCTGAATTTATCTATCAAAAAATACGTTGGAACATTTCACTTTCAATTACCAGAGTGTGTAATAACAGTTGATTTTTTTCAATTATACTTATGGAGATCAGTGTTTTTACATACTGAAATCATGCGTCAATCAATCATTGAAAAAATCTTACAGTGTGCTTACTAGTGGTTAGCTTCGTGAGGAAATTCTCGGAGTTCTAGTGAGAAAAGGTGACCAGTAGAGTTCAACCCTATCGGATGTAAGCAGCAACTACCAAAGATAAATGGGTAAGGTTGCGCAAAAAAATCACTAGACTGATCAAAGTTAGATATTAACGCCATTGAATACCGACCCAGTGGTCCACGGATTAGGCGTTCTCGTGCAAGACCGAAGGTCCTTGGTTCGAAGCAATGCTATTGTTAGGAAATAGTTGCTAGGTAAGGATGGCCGGCCAATAGATGAAGTATTGAAACTCCGTCAGTTGAGTGGGTTGGGACATGTGTTTGCGTATGCCTAACCACCACCGACTACCTCAACGAGCGATCTTGTTTGATGTAGGAATGGGTTGGAAGAAAGCTAGGGGCAGCCAGACCAAAACATGGCAGAAATCCATGAAGTCACTAACAATTGGACTTAGTCATGTTGGTAAGTGTAGACCACCTGATTGGGGTTCACGAGATAATCGTAATTGATGTTTAGAGATCATGAATGACATGGCTCAAAACCGTTTACAATGGCGCAGGTGCATCCACTCTTTGTGTTCTCTCAAATCCTAATCTTCTTCATGCCTCATCACTTTATCTTTTTCTTTTTAAGTTTATTTCAAGGAATTATACTTCTTGAATAATATCTTCTAATCCTAATCTCTCCCATTAATTCTAACAGTTTCACTACCTCTACTACTATGAGATTTGAATTGCTAATGTGGTATGTCAGCTTGGACCGATGTACATACGTACGTACGAAATTCTACGTTGCTAAAATCATCGAACCCTGGGTTCGAATACTGTGAGTAGCAGAAGTTGTGGATGCGCACTACACCACTGAATGAATCCCATACCAAGACAAAACGACCATCTTCTAGTTTTTTCTAACAGTGGTCTACCAATGATTAATTGATTAATGATTTCAATGTATAGTTGATGTGCGCTGTTCTTACTTTGTTTTTGATTTTCTCGTTTTCTTTGAAAATTCTCTTAGAACTTAATCACTTGTCCGGTGTAGCTGCAATATTACGCTTTCCCATACCGGAACCTGTGACAGACGATGATGAGTCGGATAGTTCTGAAGAAGATGATAATTAATTAATTTAAATTATTTTGAAAAAAAAAATCGTTCTTCTTAATCAGAACAATGTTTTTTTTCTTTCTTATTTGTCATTTGTAATTTTACAACTTGACTTATTGGCGCTGTTGTTTCCATTGACATTTGTTCTGTTCTTTGAACTTGTTGTGAATATTCTATTCTACTTAGGCAATGGTTTTCTTCGCTCCTGTTGTTGTGTTTTTGGTTTTTCCATTGTTGTTGTACTACTCATTATGAATTGATATGATATGATACAACTTGATGCAACTATGACAGTATCCATTTGTGCCAAGTTTTTATGGGGTTCCTTACACACATTTATTTGGTTTGTACAAAATGAATACTAAACATTTTCTGTGTTTATGATATGATATCTTACTTAGATTGGAAAAATTATTTCATATTTTACTATATTTTATGTGGAAACGATGTCGATCGCTAGTTAATAACATTGACGAGTAACTTCATAGAAGAAAGTGAGCTTATGTAATGTACGTTCTGTTATGGCGGGCACTTAAAGAAGATTGACTCTCTTCTAGAACTGTTTTTTTTTTGAAAAGAAAAGATTAATATCATCGGTAAGATTTATCATAGGGGTTCACTTTGATCCTGTTTGGTTTCCGTCGAATTCTTTGTGATTTCCTTAGAAATGATGCTGTTCTTGTCTCCACTGCTTTCGTTTTCTGATTGCTTCTGTCAGTCAAATCATGTAACATGTTTAACGTCATCGGAGTACTCAGCTTAACTTCATTCCCGTCATCGCATCTGGACGGTCGGACGTAGTTAGCATGTCTTAGCCATTTCATATTGCTTACTCCGACCTCATAGATAACTCTTCCTCTGTTCCTTAGGATAATTCCAGGAACCCACTCCATTGTTTTACGATGAAAATCACGTACCCAAACCTTTTGTCCGGGTAAGAATCTTCTGGGCTTCGCTCCATGCTTCTTGTTGTATTGTATTTCCATTCTGGAATTACGTTCGATAGTCATTGCAAAATTTGGCTTCAAACTATCTAATGGCGTTCTGATTTTTCTTCTAAGCATAGCTTCCGCAGGGGACACTTCACCGACCGTCTCACGATTCGGTGTTGAACGATAAGCAAACAGGAACTTATACAATATCTCTTCTAATCTTCCTTCCCCCTGGGCTTTGAGTAACGCTCTCTTAAAAGTGTCGACGAATCTCTCGACTTGCCCATTTGATTGTGGATGATACGGAGGGGTTCTGATATGCTTAATGCTGTTAAGAGCACAAAACTTCTGGAATTCTGCAGACACGAATTGTGGGCCATTATCGGAGACAAGTACTTCTGGGACTCCGAAACAGCTGAATATTTGACGCAGTTTGTCTAGTGTAGCCATGGTTGATGTAGACCTCATACAATGTACTTCCGGCCACTTAGAAAAAGCATCGATGATAATTAAGTAGTGTTTGCCCTTTAGGGGACCAGCGAAGTCTACATGAACTCTCGACCATGGATGTGTCGCTGGTTTCCAGCAACAAAGTTCGGCATTTCAGTACATACTGCCAATCGTTTACAGCGTTGGGCAATTATGACTTTAAGATTCGCTATAAATCAACAATGACTTCTGGTCACGCTGACGTCCTCTCCAGATTAATTGCGACTCAAAAGTTTGAGAACGAAGATGTTATTATTGCTACGGTGTCACTGGAAGATGATATTCATCTCATACTGCAAACTTTTATTCAGGCTACACCTTTGTCAGCAATGGACGTAAAATCTACAATTAGGACGGATGAAGAGCTTCAGACAATTATTCGCTATCTTTTGTGTGGTTGGCCCCCACACCTCAACGCAACAGATCGACAATATTTTCATCGACGAGACGCCCTTGCTGTTGTTGATGATTGTCTTATGTTTGTTGACCGTGTGGTTATTCCCAAATCTTTGCGCCACAAAGTCTTGTCACAATTACATTCTGCACATCCAGCTGTCGTCCGAATGAAAGCATTGGCCCGCAGTTACGTATACTGGCCAAACATTGATACTGATGTTATGAATTATGTATTGAGATGTTCAAAATGTGCACAAGCTGCTAAAGCCCCTAGAAAAACCGAACTTTGCTGCTGGAAACCAGCGACACATCCATGGTCGAGAGTTCATGTAGACTTCGCTGGTCCCCTAAAGGGCAAACACTACTTAATTATCATCGATGCTTTTTCTAAGTGGCCGGAAGTACATTGTATGAGGTCTACATCAACCATGGCTACACTAGACAAACTGCGTCAAATATTCAGCTGTTTCGGAGTCCCAGAAGTACTTGTCTCCGATAATGGCCCACAATTCGTGTCTGCAGAATTCCAGAAGTTTTGTGCTCTTAACAGCATTAAGCATATCAGAACCCCTCCGTATCATCCACAATCAAATGGGCAAGTCGAGAGATTCGTCGACACTTTTAAGAGAGCGTTACTCAAAGCCCAGGGGGAAGGAAGATTAGAAGAGATATTGTATAAGTTCCTGTTTGCTTATCGTTCAACACCGATTCGTGAGACGGTCGGTGAAGTGTCCTTTGCGGAAGCTATGCTTAGAAGAAAAATCAGAAAGCAATTAGATAGTTTGAAGCCAAATTTTACAATGACTATCAAACGTAATTCCAGAATGGAAATACAATACAACAAGAAGCATGGAGCGAAGCCCAGAAGATTCTTACCCGGACAAAAGGTTTGGGTACGTGATTTTCATCGTAAACAATGGAGTGGGTTCCTGGAATTATCCTAAGGAACAGAGGAAGAGTTATCTATGAGGTCAAAGTAAGCAATATGAAGTGGCTGAGACATGCTAACCACATCCAACCGTCCAGATGCGATGACGGGAATGAAGTTAAGCTGAGTACTCCGATGACGTTAAACATGTTACTTGATTTGACTGACAGAAGCAATCAGAAAACGAAAGCAGTGGAGACAAGAACAGCATCATTTCTAAGGAAATCACAAAGAATTCGACGGAAACCAAACAGGATCAAAGTGAACCCCTATGATAAATCTTACCGATGATATTTATTTTTCTTTTCAAAAAAAAAAAGGGGAGGTGTTATGGCGGGCACTTAAAGAAGATTGACTATCTTATAGAACTGTTTTTTCTGCTTAAGATTCATTATTTTTGGTTGTATACAAAGTAAGCATTTTATTCCTATTATTGTGACGTTGCTCTTATCCTATACTCTTGTTTGAGGCATTAACTGTTGTTATATCATTTCTCATTTATGAACTATAGTTAATTGACTGCTATGCGTTACCCCAGTTCACACTCACTATTACTGTTATTTTGTATTGATGTCAGTTTTCTAATTGGTTTACGATGCAGTCTGATTTTGCATGTATATAAAGGCATGATTTAAATAATAACGATCGGATCTGATCTGTCTGTCTGACTCATAAGTCGTTGTTTTTCCTCTATTCCGTGGGGCTGGTAATTGAGAGGCTGACGTGTCTGTACAGTGATAAGCGATCATCAAGGTCATTGTATATATTGCACAAACACAAAACGTTCTAACCTCCTCGGTCGGATTGACAGTCGTTTGTGTTTGTGTAAAAATAAATAACTCAAACTTTTAATGTTCCTGTTTTTTGGCTAACTATTTTATCAACAAATAGTCAGTCAGATGCAACGTAGAACTTTGTACGTAAGTACATCAGTTCAGGTTGCAATACCACATTAGCACAGAGATATAATTGTCAATTCAAATCCAATAGTAGAAGAGGCAGTAAGGGAATTAGAAGTAATCCGAGAGGTTAGGGTATAATTCAATGAAATAAGTTAAGAAAGTCAAAACTAGAGGTGTTGAAGAATCCAGAAGATTAGGATTTGAGAGAACACAATGAATAAATGC
>CALYCR020000476.1:0-13750 GCA_944470395.2 Schistosoma turkestanicum
AAAAAATGTGGCGGTAGCCATATTATATCAAATTTAAACAATATATGTACAGTTCAAAAGCAAACACAAAAACTTCAATATAAGTACAAAATATAGAAAGAATAACAACATACAATGGTAAAAATCTCAAATTGGAATCAAATAAAATACCAAAAATGTCAAGAGAAAAAGTCCATCATGTCATAGCAAAAATATGTAAACATGGAGGGATTTTCCCCAAAACAAAGCCTTCAAAAAAAATTCTACACCCCATGCTAGACAAATTAGAGACCTCATTTTCATGTCCCGGTCAAAAGCATACGTCATTTGCACAATCTTGAGATGAGTCTTCAGTCTCAGTTCCAGATGAGATTATAGTCTCAAGCTTTCAACCATGAGGTACGAAGGAGACTGCCGTCTTACGTACAGGTCGGCAGGTATGTGTACCTGCCAGCTTGTTGTGGCGTCTCTGTACTGTTGTTCTTTCTCTCACACGTTTCGGCATTTCTTCGATACCAGGAAATCGCCAGCAAAAAAGTCAAATCCATCTGGTCTGTCCTGTTGTCTTTCTTCGTATAAAAGATCTGGGATAACCTGTGAGACCATAATTTAATTAATATATAGATAAATCATTAGTCCCTCGGTTCAAATGACTTTACTACTATGACAAGAAATAATACCGAATGAAGGATTTCAGAGTGGATTCCGATTTCGGAAAAACAGTTCTAGAAGTTAAGATACGCACCTTGCCCGATTAATCCGTATAGAAAGCAAATTATATGGGTAAGATACAGTCTTATTATCAATCAAAAAATACACATAATTACCTAAACAGTATTATATTGTTTTCCGTCCAAAATAACACAATGTGTTTTCGATTCTGTAAGAATGCTTCCGTATGGATCCGACATTGCACCCTTCCACTCCAGATGCACAATTCACCTGCCAAAATATCAAATCCGATATGGCTGAAGCCATAATTAAGTATGGAGTTGGGAAACATAATACAGTTCAGTAGAAAACACAGAAACTGGAATCACGGTACAAAAATAGAAACTATAACTAAATACGGATATCAGCATCCAAAAATGGGATTAAACGGACCAGCAAAAAGTAGCACAGAAAGTCAGTAAGAACATATTACAATTATGTACATGGAGAGATTTTCCCAAACAAAGACTGCCAAGAAGGATTCTACACCAATAAAATATGTACCACCAGTAATATATGTTTGATTGATTTTGGAGCAGTGGGCGTCACAGATCACGCAGATCGCTGAAGCTGTAAAATTAAACATAAATCTAGCATTTGTTCTCCCAACAAATTGGACATACTTCCCTATGGTAGTGGGTTTTAGGTGACCGCTGATTTAACGCACTCCATATAATGCTCAGGATGGGTTTGATATCTCTAGCTTTAAATACAGTTAAACGAATCAGCATAGTAAGATCTTTCATTAACCCATAAAACAATGATGTCGCACGTTTTGTTTTTCAAGGAACGCTCCATGATGGTGCTCGAGTTCGCCATTCAGATCCAAAGTCACAGACAGTGTATATTTTGGTCCGATCTACTCCGAATGTGAGGCTAGCAAGTATTTCAGACAGGAGTGGTAGTGCGCCGACTGGTTAGCTTACTAATAATTATTCCACTCGTTATCTTACTGCTGACATGTCTTCAATTCCCCACGTAAATGAGGGTGTACAGTAAGCGTTCTAAAACAGAAAGAGAAAGGTCTGAGTAATCCTAACTTTTTTATCCAAAAGAAAATCTGCTGAGACATGACGCAGCTTTGAACAAGAATATATTCTGTTTTGCTCCTCGCCACTTTCTTTGTATTTCTGTTTTTTAGCATCTCATCCTAATCCTTAAATTTTAGCCTTGATATTACGGAAGACATGGCTGCCTTACCAATGAGGCTGTCAAATTATTATCTGGCGAACCTCAACAAGAAGATCAGTGTACATCGACCTCATCATGTCTTGTTACATACAGACCTGGATATAACTTGCATTGACTATCAACCGGTTTTGGTTCATCACAACGCAAACGTCATAACTGAAGTAAACGGTTGCATTGAACATCCCAGAGTCTGAAACATTATTTACAATTCCATATGAAATATATTAGCTCTCTATATTATGCTATTGTGTCTTGTAAAATATTTATATAACTGAACAGCCTTTTACGGAATGTATGCTAGCCATTTTAACATTCTGATCTTGCCAGTGAATTGGAGAGAGTCATACAACCCGTTGTTATTAGAGGATAAATTATTATTGTAAAATAATAATTTACTCTTGCAGTCCGCTTTCAACTCGCAAGGTGTAGGTTCATAGGCGTTAGAATCCATTTTGAAGGTTTTGTTTTCGGAAAATCCCTCCATGTATATATATTTGTGTTTTGATATGACTGACTCTTCTGTTTGATATTTTGGTACACTATTTGAATCCATTTTGAGATTTCACCATTGTATCTTGTTATTATTCCTATATCTTGTGCTTATATTGAAGTTTTTATGTTTTCTTCTGAACTATACATATGTTGTTTAAAATTGATATTTAATATGGCTACAGCCATATTTGGATTTGAAACTCTAGCAGTAACGGACTGGAAGCACTAATTCTTCCAGCAACGGAACCTATTGTGGTAATTGGAAACTGGAAGGTGTAATATTGTTTTGGTTATTGTCTGTATTTCCCTTCTTGATTAATGTGGAACCGTTTTCTCCCAGGATTATCGTTTTTGGATTTGGACTGGGTGGGATGCGTATGAACCTACACATTGCGAGTTGAATGCGGACAGCAAGAGTAAATCATAGTTTATTATTTCAAAACAATATTTCGAGGAGGAGCCTTTGGATTTTTTATCGTTGACCAATCCAAAACAATACTTGGATGAGCATCCTTTGCATTTCTTATCGTTTACAATTTATAAACAATATTTGGAAGAGGATCTTTTGGATATTTTACTGTCAGCTGGTTCTTAACGATATTGAAGAAAAATACTTTGGATGTCTTATTGTCGACAATAATATTTGGTCTTTGTTGTTTCTTTGTTGTTTCCAATTGCTATAATGAGTTCTTGTAAGAAGCCAAACACGTACAGGGATGGAGTGTAACGGGAGAAATGAAGACATTTGGCTGGTTAAAACCATTATATAAATATCATTAATTTCACTGTGTTTTTTGGGTATATTTGTTTTACTTAACTTATGAACTTGTTTGATTGATTATTTTCGGACATTTTGGTTTCTGTTTGTCTCGGCTTGCTAATTGGGAGTTTTTGCTCCAGGAACCTATAAAACTGAAGGTATTTGTAGTTATTATAGTTATTGTTGTTAGAACGACATTTTAGTCGACTATTTGTGAATTGCGAATAAACTTTAGTACCTAACTTTGGAGTTTGGTTCTGTTGTTAATTTGGGTTCGCGAATTGCAAATACATTGACATACTGTACTTCAATAACGGTAAGGAGCAAAACTTGGACGTAACATGGAGTCCATGAAGAATCGCGGAATGCAAGGTAAGTTGCTTATGATACTTCATGTTTAAAGGGTTCACTCTCTGACAAGGATGATATTATGCTTAGTACTCATTATTGAAGCCATCGTTAGAGGGTACTAAAGGACGTAGTTTGGACGAGGAATTTGAGGTACCTGGGAAAGATTTGATGTCTAGGACACCGGTAGTTGGCTTAGAATTGCCAAAGGTTGAACTAGGTTATTTTTATGGACAACACCGTTATTATATTAAGTTTATCAGACAGTTTGACGCGTTTATAGAACCTAGAGTTATTGAGGACAATCTGCGCCTATTATATTTAATCCATTACTGCAAGGGAAAGGTAGAGATGCGATTGAGGGATATCTTATAATGGAACTTCACGCAGATATAAAGGGGCTAAGGCTATTTTAAAACAGCTTTTGGGACAATCGCACGTAATCGCTCGTGAAAACCTTGGAAGACTTTTTTAGATCTGGGAATGCTGACTATAACAATCCAGAGCAGTTGTCGAATTTAGCAATTAAGATGCATAACTTATCTATGACTCTGGAACAGTTAAATTGTACTGCTGAATTGAATTTCTTAGTGACTTTGGAAAGGATAGTTAGGCTTCTACCTCATCGTATGCAAATCCAGTGGGCAGAGCTGGGAATTAAATGGGACGAAAAGGATTGTATTGGCAAGGTATATCCTCCTGAAGACCGAGCACGTAAGCTTTATGATTTGAAATCCCTTGAAGTCCATCCTAAGGAGAAGTCAGTATCTGTAGAAGATATGGTGGCTTATTTGAGGATGACGAAGAAGGAAAAAGGCAGAAAGGTTAGGCATCAAGACGGGTCCGAGGAATGTGATAGTAGGAGTCTCCTAACTGATCGAAATGCAAGGAATAGTAATTTAGATTCCAGCAAACAGAGGTTATTGGGTGCATTGAATATAAATAAGGTTTGACTGTACGGAGCGAAGCTTATGTTCGGAACCGTTCACGTAGAGTAAATTATTTGACACGACATAGAGCTGATCCTAGGATAGCAAGCGTAAACAGTGACACAGCACTTCATGTTGCTGCGAGATCAGATGTCTGACGGCTACTGTATCTAGTTCTACGGAGTATCATGATAGTGAAGCGGAAGATAATAGCAGCTTAGCGCGTCCTGATGATGTTTGTTTGCAGTCGACTGATGGACGGTCGCATATCAGTTCAAGGAGTCATAGCAATATTGGTAGTGGTGTAAGTGGCAGCAGTGGTAGCTTAGCTTTAAAGCCTGCATGCCAGCTATCTCGCAAATCGTCATTAATTTTGAAGAGTCGGAACATCAATGTGGACAACAAAAATATCAAGGTTGAGATGAAACCTCATGTGTCTGTTAATAGTGTGATAAATGTGAATAATAAACCTGATGGTAACGAGAGTGGAATCCCTATAGGTAGTGTAGTTTCTCCGGCTGTTGTTACGAATGTAGCTTCTTCGAGTACTTCAGATCAACACGAAATTGGATGTAGTGGCAGTCGTTTCTGGCTACACTAGCATCCGTAGAGTGAAACTCTTCCATTGTTGTATAACTCATCTCGCAACATGAAATAACAGCATTAGTGTCACAATTCGAAACTGATGAACTCACTTGTTGTTCTTCATGTTCCGTTTCAGAGACACAAGACATATGCACATCCATAGCATCGTAATCATGCAACACTGTAAACTGGCTGTTACCGTCAGACACTTTCTTCTCATCATCACTCGACTGAAAGTCAACCGAAGTAGGAACACTTGCAGTTACACAACCTTGTGTATCCTCAATCAACTTAACATTCGCGACAAGGTCCGATGACGTCAAAACACTATAAGGCTCGTTCGATGAAGTCGATCGACTAGTTACTATAGGTGGACTGCTCACACTTTCTGTCTCTTTACCATCGTTACCACTACTACGATTCTGATGACTAATATCTCCATTGCTAGTCACAGCATCTGAAAGAGAGCGAAGTTTATGCTTCTTAGTAATAGTAGCATCATGTCGTTTCGTATGATTCTTAGCTTGGGTAGCAGTATGTGAGCGTAATGTAGGCCCACTTCGATGTCGATGAGTGCCTTTTGATTTCCCTTGATCACTAATACCCACAGGAGCATTATCAATGCTATTATCGTTATTAGCCGCAGCTGTAGAAGTAGCAGTCATCTTCCCATCACATCCATTCGACTCATGAACAGTGTCTAACTCTACTCAATCAACATTGCTTTCCTTACTAGGAATGCTCTTAACCTTATCTATCTTATCACTGTTGATAGTGCTCATCCCGGTACTTGTTGTACAAGTCAAAGATGGTGGAGTGCGACAGGTGGAAAATTCCATGCTCGATTCCTCATGCTGCATAATCAACACAACAACATGTACATTAAGCCTAGATGACTCCTAATCGCACCTAGGGTACGGAATGCTAGCTCCCTCAGTAGTGCCATCACTGTGTCTAACGCTATTGCCACCGACGCCTACCTTCTCCACGCTCAAACATCCAATTTTGTCTTGAAGTGAAGTACTAGAAGAAGTGACATTAGTAACAACAACCGAAGAAACTGCGAAAAACTATTCATTTTGTTCAAAGGTGACATCAAAGGAATTAAGTGGTGACCAAGTGGAGATTGACTATGATCACTACTAAGTACTAATTACTATCTCATCACCATAATCAGAAGTAAATCCAGGGTAAAGAAAATACTTGAAGGAGAAATTGGGGGATACAGTGAGCAGCAATTTATGAAGGATGTCAGTAACGCGAAAAGAGAACGTTGCGCGCAAGTGTTTTTGGTACAGTTAAACAAAGGGAGTACAATAATAAATGTTTATTTTTCTGGTGTAGGAGTAGGTTGGAAGAAAGCTAGGGGCGGCCAGATCAAAACATGGCACAAATCCATGAAGTCACTGACAAGTGGACTGAGTCATGTTGGTAGATGTAGACTACCTGGTTGGGGTCCGCGAGACGAAAGTCACCAATGGTTAGAGACCTTGAACGACATGGCTCAAAATCGTTTACAATGGCGCAGGTGCATCCACTCTTTGTGCTCTCTCAAATCCTAATCTTCTGGATTAGCCAGCTCCTCTACGTTTGTCTTTCTAACCTTATCTCACTGAATTATATTTTTTGAATAATATCTTAAACCCTAGTCTTCTTTATTATAACATTAATACCTCTACTATCTTTATCACTATGGGATTTGATTTGATATTCGCGTCTCTGTGCTAATGTGGTATGGCAACATGAACTTATGTACATACGTACGAAGTTCTACGTTGCAACTGACTGACTGACTGATTTTTCACCGTTCGCGTTTCCTTAGTAGAAGTGTTCGACTACACTTTGAAGATCGACAAACGATTATGGTGATAGGGCAGGTTAACTTATCTTCATAATGCATAGGCAAACAAAAGATTTCAATGTCCTATTTTGGTGCATAAATTATTGATAAGTAATGACAGTTCTGGGAAAATTCTATAACCCAGACAGGTAACTGGAGGATTAATATCACTGAACAATGAATGACTTGGAATTCACTGTAGGTGGTATTCTTAGGAACATGTGTATGTTCAAGGAGGATGTTGAAAAACTTCCAGATGTGCTGAGATAATGATGTATTCCTGAAAATGGAGGCATAAGATAGTGTTCGGGATATGATGTTCAAACATAGAGATCTGTTTATAAGTATGAAACAAATATGATAGAATGAGTTTGACGGAATGGGACCGAAATGACTGACGTTTTTCCTAATCATATATGTACAGATGTGCCGAGAATCTCCATCTTGTTTCCTGTCTTACAGAAAGTTGAGAGGTGAGCTGATTTGAGTTTATTTTAGAATAAACTACAGCTGAATTATGAGTACATCATTTTATGTTTTTCCCGTCTATCGTTAATCGCCCTGAGGACGTCCTCATAAGATTTAAAAACCGAACTGAGCTGTAGCTATGTTGCTCGCATTGATTGATAGGTCTCTAAAACTTACTGCCAGAGAACTTTCTATTGGAACCCTTTGATGATGATTTCAAACGGAGTATCTATGCAACTCAATTGAGATACTATAGCAACTATTAAAAAATGAAGACCGATAGATTACTTAAGAAGTTTAGAAAGCTTGAAATCATGTTTTCCTGCTAGAATGAGTCTGAAAAGTAGCTCGTACTTTTTATTGTTTATATAATTAGAGAACCGATCATGTTGCAGCTCTCTTCATGCCATCGAACAGTTATGAATAGACAAATTGTTGGACAATGGGTTTGTTTATGTGCATCAGCATCGGACCAAATGGTTTTGTGAATTACTTGACCTCACGCTAGATTTAAATCGCTACTGATGTGGGCCTGAGGCTTAATGTTAGATTTCATTTCAAGGCGATCGGTTATTTTAATAATGTCATCTGAACCGGACGAGTTTACTTATGACAAACTACTTGCTTTTGCATCGAGGTACAACAGACGCTTACAACAGGATAAACTTAGTCGACTACCATTTTTGGACAGCGCAACCGGAATAGCTCAAAGACCGTGCTTACTTTACCGCAACCAAAGAGAAAGAGAGGGAGGTAAGTAACTTCACACAACTAGTGAACCTGTAGGCTACCTAACTCAAGTGTATCGATATCGTTCCCACAGATGGAAGAAAAGCAAACGAACTGGTCAACTCCCTTCTTTCCTGTATCATGGCGATTTGTTAAATGGGGTTGCTAAAGTTGGTAAGTTTCTAATTCTATTTTACTCTTAGACCGTCCCAATATTGTCTCAGGATTAGATTCGTGTTCTAAGGATGCGGATGATGATAGTCGTAGTACTTGGGCTGCCTGCCCAGAATACGATATGGATTCTGATGCAAGTGATTTCGCAGATGAGAATTTCGGAGTTCGCAGACGTCGAAAAAAAGGTCGGGTAAGTACGGTTTGATATTCAGAGGCCTCGGTGTGTTCCAACTACTCGTCATTATCGACTTAATATGTTTGTCTTGTCCGTAGTCAACATAAACTTCCAATGTAATTCAATGTGCTCGGATAATTTGATAACCACTAGGTGATAGCTGATCATAATAGACATTAAAAGAGTTAAAAAAGCAACACATCAGCATAATGCATTTAGTAGTCCAAACAATAATATTTCTGGATATATATAACCTAAAATTCGGACACGACTGACAATACTTTCACGATTATCACCCAAATGAGCGAAAAGATGATCAAATTTCAGTCTCTACAATTTTTGGTAGGGTATTAAACGGGTTTACCATCCAGATTTCATTTTCAATAGTTTGGTATGCGTATTATTTTGGCGTCATATAATACATTTCCAATACAATCGTTTTTTGGGGGGGTTATTTTTTCATCTGCCCCATTAACCTTACAATCCAATTTTTAGGTTAATTGTATCTTTGGTTGGGTAATATTGAAATATTTGTAAAACTTGAGTACAGTGTAAATTTTTATCTTTATTATCTTTCTTCAAACCTCAACTAGGACACTATGTAAACTTTTGTTTCGTGAATTCTTTGTATTCCGTTTTCGTTTTATACTGAACTAGCTTGACTGGTCAATAAGGAAAATTTTCTAGTTCATGAAAGATCCCACTAAATACAGATTGGATAGGAATTAAATTCAAGCGTTAGTGGTTTACAACAATCTTTATCTTAGAATTGTTTGACGTAAAATGAGTTGTAGCCGTGTTTAATTTTGTGTTAAGCGTTTTGTGTGCATTTGACAACGTTACCAAGTAATGCTTTTAATTGGCTAATTGTCTTGTTATTAGATATCACTTCAGCTTGGTAATTTTGCGTAATTAAAATGGTTCATATTAGTCAGTTATCTATATATTTTGTTGTTCATCATACGTCCACTGAATAACTACTCATTGGACTCAACATTCAGACAAACTTAACTTGTATATTTAGTGTTGGTTTGATAAAAATAAGTCCAATATTAGCTGTATATTGTTTTTTAGACTCCACGCATCAGCAGATCTAACCATTCTGGACCTGGTCGGCGACGTTCCAATTATTCTGCATTCGATGATGACTCGAATGAACGCCAGACATCTTTACCAGTATTTTTGTGTGAATTTTGTGGCGTAAAATACAGATCTAGAGCCGGGCTAAACTACCACATTAATTCACAGCATTCGGAGGTACGTGTATTTACTTTCATTACAAATTTTTATTAATATTTTAACTCCATCGTCTTTCTCGTAAACATTCTACATGAATATTTCATATTTAGCTCTTAAATTTATCATTTTGTATCAGCCTCAAAGTCAAAAATGACAACAACTGTTCATACGCCATTCGTTTCGTCAGGATCCTGGAGCTCATGTGCACCACTGTTTTAGAATGAGGGTTTTCCAACTCTCGGTGGATCCTCCTTACCCACCAACTCAGTTAAAGCGCCAGACATCCGCTTCTAGTCCTCTCAATTTCATAAACAACACCCATGGTACAAGGAGGCAGTGAGTACTTACATGAGTTCGTTGCAATATCACAGCACAGAGACGCAACTGTCAATTCAAATCCCATAGCAGTAGATGTAGTAGAAGTAGTAGGAGTAATAGAGATCAAGGCCTGAAGAAATTATTCAAGAAGTATAATCCAGTGAAATAAATTTAAGGAAGGAAAGATAAAGGTGATGAGGAATTCAAACGATTAGTATTTGAAAGATAAAAAATGGATGCATTTGCGCCAATGCAAACGAGTTTGAGCCAAGTCATTCAAATTCTATAACCATCGGTTACTATTGTCTCGCGGACCCCAACCTGGTAGTCTACACTTACAAAGACGGTTCAGTCTAGTTGTCAGTGACTTCATCGACTTGTGCCATATTTTGGTCTTGCCGCACCTAGCTTTCTCCAGACAACCCCTATACCACAGAACATGGCTAATCGAGGCTGTCGATGGTTGGGTATACATAACACCTGTCTCGACCATCAGATAACGCAACTGAAAACAATCACAGCCAAAAATAGCATAAACAAGTATTTTAGTTTCGTCTGTCACAGGTATACTTCTGGAGTTAGCTCTCTCAATATCAAACCTCAACAACTAATAACCTAATTGCACACCCCGGACTTGGAATATGCATACGCGTTTGATTATGTAAGGATGGTACAAATACTCAATTTCCTCGATTTTCTCTGAATTTAATTTGAAAAGTCACCTGGTCGCCCTAAACAACAATACAAGTGCACTTATTTCGTCCTACTCTAAAATTTTGCTCCGAGATTGATCTGTACCAATCCTCATTCTAACAGCTGGAATTACTTTGAGTTCGTTAACCGATTTGTAATCCATATGAGATGCATCTGTCTATTTACACGTGAATATAATACGTAGCAGTTTTATAGCCATACTCAACCACCAGGAACAAAAACTTGCTGAACACAAAAGGTTTAGAGAAGACCTTTTCGAAGCATAAGGATGGTTTTATGTCAATGTCTGGATGGTAGAAATAATTCGTACTCAATATATTTGTTTGGCTTACTTCTGATGCATGATGTCGCCCAAATTGTAATCAAAATTATATTCATGTTTATTTCGAGTGAACAGTCCCTATGTTTCATGTTAATTGTATTTTTTAAACATTTGCTAGGTAGATATAGACACTAATTACTTTTATTAACTTATGATTGAGTTTGTTACATGTTCTTTGTCTAGTATTCCTCGACCACTGCACTACCCAATGTTTTCTAATGCTGGTGTCATTGCTACTTCTACTACTGTGAAATTTGTATTTTTAGTTTCATCTGGCTGTAGAAATGTGGTGTGGTAATTTAAGCTGATATGCCAAGTTTTAAATTGTTTACGACTGAGTTCACTTCGATCAGTTGGGGACAGGTTATGCTCCGAGAATCAAAAACATTGAGTTTACACTGACAAAAATACGAGTCTATGGAATCTACATCCTTTCTCTTAGTCTTTCTACCACCTCGTTGACCAGATATGTAGAATCTGTTGTTGAGATCCATTTGTAGCAGGTGGACTCTTGGTAGTACAAATTGGTTGCATTTCCACTCGGCTGATATGCGTTATCTCGCAACGTGTTTGATTGTTTTTTCTGACTAACCTGGAAATGTCAAATCACTGTCCCAGTTTTATAACTAAAGGCATCAGACACGACAATGATTCACAAGCTAAGAAGGAAGTGTTTAAAGAAGATTTAAAGTAAACGCTAACCTGATTGTGTCAAAGATAGCTAACATTCTACTGACTACTTGGATGGTTTGTCTTTCGTTAAAATTTCATCCAACAAGCGTTTTGATACATTTTAGGGAGAAACTTGTAATGACTAATTCGTCCCAAGAACGATCGACTTAACTTTCTCAATGGCTTATATATTAGCCTTATTTGGTCGTTAACTGATCTTATCCAATATGAACTTCGAGGTATATAGTAGAGTAGATGAGAAAGATACACTTTGCCTAACAGGTAAAACTCATACTTCATTTAATGTAGAACTTGGTTGATTTTCGATGTACTCCATCATGATGTAATATAGGTGTGGTACTGTCTCAAACGTACCTGTTAACGCCGTATTCATTAGTTGCCGGAGGATAAAACGTGAAGTTTTAGTGCCAAACGATAAGTGTTTATATTGAAATAACCCTTGGTGAATGTTAATAGTCAAAAGTTTTGTAGGACTTTCAGTTACATCCACTCGAAAATAGGCAACAGAAACGTCTATTTTCATGAGATACGTACCGCCAAACAGTTCTTCAAATCTGGTAACGGATACTAGTATGTGTCCAATGTAATATTTAGACCAGTTGAGAGATTAGTGTACATGTGTATAACTTCACTATCCTTCTCAGTTGTCATAATTGGTGCGGTTTACAAAAAATGAGTGACTGGTTGGACTATACCAGCCTGTTACAATTGGTTAAGTTCTTAATCAACTAGTTCAATGTTTTGCATCTGGTAGTACTAATAGATAATTTGTCATAGTCGTACACTGATCTACACCATCATGAAAAACGGGAGCAAGCTTTCTACGCAGACATTTCACCTGTGTTTGTTGATAATAGGTGAATATCTATCGGTAACTATAGTTGTTTACAAATATGATCGAGGGAGTATCCAAAAATTCAAGATTTTCTACCAGTTATGGACCAAGAAAATGAAACTTTGAATGGTCAATTATGTCAACTTATCACATTAGAACTAAGTCAATCTAAAGAAAATCCAAATTATAATTTACTAACACGTTTCAAAATACCATCAGTGGCGTTTTGAGTACTTTTTTCAGATATCTTTATTGTTAGTTTGCCAAGCAGGTCATACGGTTTTCTGAATGTGACAGCGATATCTCACGGAGTATCAATTAAGAGGGACTAATTTAATGTTAATTAGGAACTTAATATACTTTTCCGAATATCTTAATGTATTTTGATGTCAGCTGTTATATAAAATGACTTCAATTCAGGCAACACTGTATATCAAAGACTTTTATATTTCTTTCTGGATTGGAATTAACGATTGTGAAGACTTACTGGTATCGTGACGTGGTTGTCGGGCTTGCTTATAGGGATAACCTGTCCGAGCCGTTTCGTCTAAAATAATTGTTCTTTTAGGTTCTATCATGTTAGGCCGGTCGGTTCGTCATAATACGACTGATTCTTTAAATCTGGGGAGCAGATAATTGTTTAACTATAGATTATGTTATCTTTTGTAATTCTCGCTAAAGTTTGTAGCAACTTGAGACTGGGTCTCATTGATTTGGGCTATTACTTTCCATCAGTTAGGTTCAAGATTATTTTGACTACTTCACTTTAATCCTAACGAATAGGATCAGTAGACATTAAAAAAGTGTTACCCATAACTTCATACCAAGTTGTTAACTTAGAAATTTAGTTGAATTTTTGAGTTTTCTAAATACCTACAAAATGTACAAATATCCAGTTATGTTTCATTTATGATTATCATTCTGTGTCCTAAAATATTTTGTGTGAGATTTTTAGTTCGGTTAACCAAAAACTACTTTTCCTGTCGTGAATGTTATTATTTTATTCTTTTATCCAACTATTATACTCCTTTCAATATTTATCTGTATTTTTAACTGTAACAACAATTTGTTCAAGGTAGATTATGGTTTTGCCTTACATTTTACGTTTTAATGTATTTGTCATGGTTCCTGTTTTACTTTTTTTAATTCATTTCATTCCAAAATACGTTAGACACCGCGAATGAGTTGTGCACGACCAGCTTTCATGTCTCCTTATCGAGGAGCCGATGGACATCATCACAACCTCCA
>CALYCR020000477.1:0-13663 GCA_944470395.2 Schistosoma turkestanicum
CTGATGTTGATAAACACAGATAGCCTAGATATTCAAATAGACCGCCCAAAAACGTTTTGCATTCTATACAGAGAACAAGACAACTTCCAATTGAGGAAGAAATTAAGGAAAAAAAGCACTAGAGTTAGGTAGTATAAACATTGTGAAAACCATCCAACTGTGTCACAAGGCAAGCCCTGACTTGGAATCCTCAAGGTCATAGGGATAGAGGCTGATCAAAGAACACACTGCACTAGGGATCGTAGGTGAACATTACTTGGAAAGAACTGGGTTGGAGAAGCATAGGACAGAGTTGGTTGAGGAATATATATTTAGATTGCCTATGCTCCACCAGAGGTGATAGATATTAGTAAAGAAAGTAAGTAGTTTGCATTGCACATACAAATCAACCATGACAAACAAATAGTACTGATATAATATCAAACAAAATATAATATCATATACTTACGTATTTCCGGTAATGAAAGATTTTCATGAGGATTGACATGTCCAGAATAATACTGTTTTAAAAAATAAATTTGTATGAGCAAAAAATCAATTTTAATCAAACTCAACAGAGATCATGGTAAAAAAAAATCATGACAAACATCAATTGAGGAGAAAAAACAAATTACATGCACTAAAGTACAACAACACAGAACTATTGTTGTGAACTAGAACACATGTGGGGCAACCGAATTGCATTTAACGAAAATTACAGAGTTACTCATTAAATCGGAAAACCATATCGTCAATCGTTAATTTGCGAAATATCAGTTCATCATATCGAACTGCACTGTTCCTGTTGCAAACATTTCTCAATCCATTGTCACTACTATTCATGTGTTTCATACAAATTCCATTGTGTTCTAACTCTTCTTTTCTTGATCTTCCCCTATCTTCTGCTGCCAGACATTACGTTGACACCCACGTCATATACTACTTATAAGTAGCCCACACCACACTCGTCACCCCTTTTAATAAGCTGTCGTCGTAGTCTTTCAAAACAGGGGCCCTGGTCAGTTAATATCACCTTCCGTATTCCGTGACACGCTACAATATGACGGATTATCATTTCGGTCATTGTTCTTGCTCGCTGGTCTGGAATGGATACGGCATCTATCCAACGTGTAGCGTTTACTAGTTCCCGCTGCTGGGACACGGTGGCAGGCACACTCTCGATAAATTGCGACGCCAACAACTGTGCGCCCGACTCCCCATCCATACTCGGCAGTGTACGGCGCAGCAACATCGTGAGCTCCACAGCCAGCACCAACGGGTCACCATCGGCCGACAGCCTCGCCAACCGGAACCTCTGCGGCGCCTCCTCCCTGTCCACTGGGCTGTCGAACTCCGTCATCAGCCTCCCGGTGACCGTCTACCACGCCATCTTCCCGGCGGCACCGTCCAGGCTGTCGTGTACCGCCTTCGCCTCACCTGCCCGCAGCGTCCACAGCACCGCCAACTCCGCCCCGGGCCCCTTCACACCCACCAGCTCCACCGCAGCCTCAAACTCCTCCAGGAAGATCCGCAAATCTCCGTCATCCAACTCCTTCGGCCACGGGAGCTCCTTCCTTCGAGCAGGCAGCGACACCGAATGTAGTGAACGAGAACACAGGTGGGGCAACCGAGTTGTATTTAACGAAAATTACAGAGTTACTCAGTAAAATCGAAAAACCATATTGTAAATCGTTAATTTGCGAAATATCAGTTCATCATATCGAACTGGATTGTTCCTGTTGCAAAACATCAATCCATTGTCACTCACTATTCATGCGTTTCATACAAATTCCATTGTGTTCTAACTCTTCCTTTCTTGATCTTCCCCCATCCTCTTCTGCTGCCAGACATTATGTTGACACCCACGTCATATACTACTTATAAGTAGCTCACACCACATTATTACTTTAAGACAACAAAAAAACGTACTTGTGTTATTCGACGCAAAAAAGTGCAAGTTACAAGGCAAAAAAAAAACGTACAGACAACGATGACAACACACGACAAGGACGACAATATGAAACACTGATGTGGAACAACAAGTAGTACAATTGTATTAGTGCTTTGTACAACACTAATCATGCTGACATTGTTAACTCTACTAAATTTTTACCCTTTCTCTAATTGGCCATCTACGATATTCCATTCCTAATGATGTTGGTGGTTGTAATGGACGATGATGATGTCTAGTAGTTCTATGAATTGGTACATTTAAACAATTATAATCAATTTCTGTACTTCTAGATGAATGAGGATGAGGATGAGGATGATAACTGGATCCAATAAATTTATTGTGTATACGTTTAGGACTTGTACTACGACTACGTGTTGATGCAATTAAACATTGCTCTTTGTTCAATACATTTAAAAATGAATTCTTATTACAATGATCTATGGTTGTTTGGTTTGGATAATTTCGATTAGTCAATGTACTACTATTGTCAGGATATCTATCTTCATTCGAGGATGAAGACACTGGATGTGTTTCATGCTTTGAATAATAATAACGATTCATTGGATATTGATTAATGAATCGTCTGCCGCCATATTTAAATTTCTCCGGTGATATTCTCCCACTGTATGTATAACTTTTGAAAGACTGTGGATAGTAGCGCAAAGGATATAATATTTTATTCGCCTGTAAATAATGCGAATGTTTACGTCGAATTCCTCCTCCTTCATGTCGTGTATTGAATAATCGTTCCATTATTGTAGGCGATTCATGATATTCATGGGGATAATCTTTATGCATGTTAGTTCTTATCGTACCACGTGGTTTCCATTGTCGATTTGGATAGTCGGCTGTTAAATTATATGATGATGATGTACGAAACCATTGGTTATGATGATTTGTTGGCAGTTTAGATGATTCACTTGATAGTGAACTATCATTATTATTATTCAATGATGCTTCATCACTATGATACAGATCTTTGACAAGATCATCTCTTAGCTGTAACTCGTAATCATCCGATATAGATCTAGTTTGACGCCATTTATATTTGGAATGTTTAAAATGTCGAGGAGATTGATTTTTTTGATACTGATGAGGTTGATGCTGATGAGGTTGGTGCTCATGATGCTGACGATGATTAGGGCGCGGTTGATAATAATGAGAAGAAGGATGTGATGAAGAAAGAGGACTAGTTGCGGATTTCTGTACATAGGATACTGATGGTGTATTATTGTATAATGATGAATGTTTCAGTTTCAATGGTTGATTCGGATTAGTGAATTTTGTTTGAAAATTATGATCCGATAATGAATATGTCTCATTATCATTATTATTATTATTATTGTTTAATTCGTTTAATTCTTGTGATTTTTCTAATTTACGACGAAGTAATAATGCCTAAATTTAATTTTATTATTATTATTTTTTTAAAAAAAAGAAACAACAACGTGATTCAACAGTAATGAGATAAACAAGAATTTGTCATTGATCAATTGAAATGTTTCACTCAGAATTGAACATTGAACAAGTTTATTTGTGTGTTTAAATTCCCGACCGTAGCTGCTACCTTGACGTGGTGGTCGGGCTTGCGTATCGTTATGACCCAACCAAGCTATACTGGTTGGAACATATGTTCCTCAAGGTTCTACCATGCCAGGCAGGTCGACTGAAGAACGATGAGACTAAAAGCAGCTACCCAAGTTCTGAGGGCGAAGTCGTACTGCTGACTGACTGCGGAGGGGTGTGACAGCAGTAAGGTGTTTCCCTCGGACAACAATCAGCATCTGCAGCGATGCTGCCTTCTCACAAGGAACGAAGGTTTAGAAAAGGTCGACCCTAAAAATGTCACACCTCCCCTAACTCACGGATTTCCGTCTCCTTGGGTAAGGGTGCCCAATAAGGGCCTTTAAGAACGGAGCTAATCCTCTAAAAACGTTTCATAAAAAGGCCGTGCGTGACCGGCCCCAAGCAGTTGTTCCTTGGGCTCTGCGGTCACGCCCCCAGGTCTTTAAGACCAATACTATGAAATAAATCTTCCCTTCGATTTCTGTATATATATCATTTCTAGGCGTACCACGTTTGTGACACAGCGGTTTTAAGAAGCCAGATGAGTTTATTTTCATGCACATTGTTCATGCATACAGATGTGAGCATGAAGAGCGTATAAGTAAAGCAAAGGGACGTGAAGAGGACGAATAGTCCAACTCAATGCAATCAGGTTTAACAAAGTATTTATAGTCAGACAAAATGAGCCGAACGAGTAATTAAAGAAGTAAGCGTGTGCACACACACACGCCTAACAATTGGACAACTGGGCCAGCATCCAATGGATGTTCATGTCTAACTCTGATTGATCTAGAGATTTTGCGCGACGTCACCCATTTGTCTTTAGTAGTTACTGCCTACATCCGACAGGGTTGAACTCCATTGGTCACGTCTTCTCAACTAGGACTCTGAGAATTTCCTCATGAAGCTAGTCACTAGTGAGCAGAGTTTTGGAGGTTTGTGTTTTTATACATTTGAAATCGTCAATTAATCTGCAGATCAACCAGACTTAGACGTAAACAACACTGGATGCTGGCCCAGTGGTTTGGTGGTTAGGCGTTCGCGCACAATACCGAAGGTTCCGGGTTCGAATCCTGCGACAATCTGGACTCGTGGATGCACACTGCTGATAAGTCCCACACCAGGACGAAACGGCCGTCCAATGCTTCCTGGTTTCCAATGGTGGTCTAACAATGATTGGTTGACGTTTTCAAATGTGTTAAAACACAAACCTTCAAAAACTCTGCCCGAAAAGAACTAATAATTATTTGAAAAAAGTTGTTTTAGGTATGATTTGAAATAAAATTGTAAACTTGGAAATTTATTGTATTATTGAAAAATATGATTTCTTAAAAGATAATTACTAAAATAGATAAATATTTATATCATAATTTATAGTGTGTCAATTGTTAAGATGTTCATCAAATATCCTATAAAGAATTATTTTTTAAGTGTGAATTCTATTGGTCGATTCCTATTGGTCAATATTTACGGTCGTCCTAACTATCAATGTCACATATTTCAATGTTGTCTCCTATTGGTCGTACTATCTGTCAATGTCACTTCAAATGATGTTTCCCTATTGGACGTGTTAACTGTCAATATCACAGACTTCAATGTTGTTTCTTATTCGACCTAACTGTATAAATACGCATTATCTGTACCGTTTAATAGCCAGGACACGAATCCATAGTTCACGATCCTGATTCTCTTCTGGATTCGGACCTCGTACTTTTTGGATGCTTGTAGAATACATGTTCTACTACATATCAAGTCTTCTTCTTTTATTCAATCGAGGTTGGGACTATCGGATCCTAGACCCTCGCTCTGATTTTCCGCCTAAGGTAAACTCGTAATAGTTCATACATATCAAATTGACCTGTTTACGTGCTTACTTAACAATAATACAACATGATTTCGAAAAATAAGTAAGATATTTTTTTCAGATATTTAAAAGAATTTACAATAGTAATGTATGGAATTTCTTTGTTAATTAAATCCTAAATTTACATGGAAAATTCAGTGATAAAATTTTAATAGAAGCTTTAAATTCGACATAAGGCTCACCAGTTTAGTGGGCTGCGATCTGACTCCATTTTGAACGAACAGTCGAATATACTATGAAATAATTTCTGCATATTATTTCTAGGTAAAACCCGTATGTGAGCTGAATATGGATTCATTTGGATGAGTTTATTTCATACAAATTGTTCACGCAGACAGATATGAGAATGAAGAGTGTATAAGCAAAGCTAAGCGACGTGAAGAGGGCGAATATTCCAACTCAATGCAATCAGGTATGACGACATATTTACAATCAGGCAAAATGTTATGCTCGTCACTTGCTATGCTTGAAACTATTAACGGGTGTTCACTTTGGTCGATAAATGAGAACGAGACAATGAACCGTGTGCGAGTAGGCTACTTTGATCCGTTGACCCACAGGAACTGGCGTAAAATCTTGATATTGCGTAGAAAGTATATTCTACAACACCCAACAATCACACTACAATCAAGCATACAACTCTCGTTTATTTATACATCATAGAAACGTCCTTCGGAGAGTCGCAAAAATAGCACACTAAAATGACACAGTAACCAATCACAGACCAGGATTTTCCTGGTGGGAAATGTGATCTCAAGGCCAACTGATCAGCCCATGCTCGCAAACCTGAAATCCGAAATCAAGACATTTATCAAGCGAGTTCTGAGGATCTGACATCCCCAACACAAAATAAGCCGAACGAGTAATTAAAAAAGTAAGCCTGTGCACACACAGAGTCAAATAAAAACTATCAAGGTAATGAGTGAATAATTGACAAGATTGAAAAACATGTGAATAACTTGAAAAGAATGGAGGAATTAATTGCTGTCCAAAGGCTGGGACAAACCTTTATGGACTCAACATATTTTTACACACACACACACCACAAACTATTTATTTAATCACTTTCAAAGAGCAGAAGAACAACATTAAAAGAGTTGCTTATGAATGAACATGTGTGTATATTTAAATCCTTATCGGATGCTGTCTCAGTCAAAGGTGGAGTAATTCAAGGTTGTGTCACAAATCCTTTGCTATTTTTAGTTGATATGTTGGGGATGTTAGATCCCTGGAATTCGCTTGATAAATATCCTTATTTTACATTTATTTCATGGACCGATCAGTAGACCATAAGATCACATTTCCCACTAGGAAAATCCATGGCTGTGATTGGTTACTGTGTCATTTTAGTGTGCTATTTTTGTGACTGTCGCAAGGACGTCTCTACGGTGTATAAATAAACGCAATTAAAGTGCTTGGAATGATTGTGTGCTGGCTGAGTGTTTGTAGAATAGACTTTCAACGTTATATCAAGGCTTCTTGCTGGTACAATTGGGCCAAGGGATCACAGTAGCCTACCTGGACGCTGGTTCATTGTCTCGTTCTCGTTATTCGACTAAGGTGAACTCGTAATAGTTTAAGCATACCTAGAGACCAGCGTAATATGATATAAATGACATTTGTAATTGCTTCTATGTAAGTAAGCCTCTTCTATAAACATATGATCGTGAAATAGTAACCTGGCACTCAGGTCAATCAGCAATCAACAAACACATAGACATTGATCCCATTTATCAAACAATCAGAAAAATGATAGACAAACGCAGTATCAAGAAACGGATCAAAGGGTGATACAATCAAAATAAATGTGCAAACAACGACAGGTTTAAGGTCAATAGCAACCAATCAAGGTCGAGGTTAACAGAAAAAGCTACGGGCCAAACGTAGAGAAGTTCGAATACTTCACTTCCATTTGAAGTTTGTGCTGATGATGTTGTTTAGAGGAGCAATAAAAGCTCCATTACCAAAACATCTAGCCCAGAGGATGAACCTCCACCACTACCATCCAACTGAGCTACAAATTTTCTCCACCATCTCAAAATCGAATTTCTAACACATAAATTTTTGATTTTCATTTTAGAGTTGTGAAGACTGTTGAGTTTTATTGGAATCATAAATCAATTATTCTTAGACCAACATCAGAAACCCAGAAGCACTGAACGGACATTTCGTCCTAATATGGAATTCATTAGTGCCCACTAGTGACTAGGTTTGTGCGTGAATTCTTAGAGTTCCAGTGAGAAGTCGTGACTTGTGGAGCTCAGCCCTTCCGGGTGTAAGCAGTAATTACCGAAGACAATGGGTGAGGTTGCGCAGTACCTGGGATCGACTAAAGTTAGACGTTAACACTGTTGGGTGCCAGCTCAATGGTCCAGAGGTAAAGCGTTCGCACACGACACCGGAGGTCCTGGGTCCCATAGCCGCGTTTCCAAGTTTCTAATGGTGGTCTAACAATAATCGGTTCATGAGTGCAACATAAATTTGTATTTGTATTCTCATATAAAATATATCTGTTTATATTTTGTGTCTTTTGCGTGTTTTTCGTTTTTTTTTTGACTTGTTTCAACAACTTCATGTCGAATAAACAAATCAAACCATTTTCTAAATAATTGATTATATCCTTAGACATGTACACAGTGTATAGTTTAACATGATTTTAACTGAAAAATTCGAATTATTGATACAATATCGCCTAGGCAACGGATACTAGATAATAGTGATAATCTTTTAGCAAAAACGAATAATTTTGATATCAGACAGTTACACTTTTCAGGTGTGGACCTTCAAACAGGAGACACGCTTGTTGATATAGAGTATGCTGATGACATAGTCCTATTCGGTGAAGACGATGACAAAATGCCAAGTCTTCTGACTACCCCAAGCAACATATTCGAGATGCGATTTTCCTCCTCGAAATCGTTTGCAATGAGGCAGGTGCATCCACTCGTTGTGTTCTCTCAAACTCTAATCGTCAAAATTCCTCATCATTTCTATCGTTCTTTTTCTAAATTTATCTTACTAAATTATACTTCTCGAATCATATCTTCATTGCCTAATCTTCTCCATTGCTGCTAATTCTTCTGCTATTTCAACCACTATGGGATTTGAACTGACAGTTGCGTCTCAGTGCTAATGCAGTATGGTAACCTGAACTGATGTCCTTACGTACGAACTTCTGCGTTGTATCTGTCTGTCTGTCTGCACACTAGAATAACACATCAACCAATCACAGCCAAGGATTTTTCTGGTGGGAAGTGTGTTCTCAAGGTCAACTGATCAGCTCATGAATAAAATCCGAAATAAAGACATTTATCAAGCGAATTCTGGGGATCTAACATCCCCGACACTACTGACAATCCATCTAATTTGGCTTTATATTAGTAATCACAGTTCAATCAACTAACATCTTTGACAAATACAGAAAACTATAATAATGAAACGAGTCATGAATAAAATCATCACTTGGAATAAACACTATACTGTTCTCCATTTTCATACTTTTTCCTTGATACGAGATAATTAAAAAATAGAAATTGTGAGTCAATCATCGTTAGACCATCATCAGGCACCTCGATTCATTGGACAGCTGTTTCACCATTTTAGTATGAGATTCTGCAGCAGTGTGCATCCGCAACTCGCGCTACTCTCAGGGATCGAACCCAGAACTTTCGGTTTCACATGTAAACACTTAGCCTCTAGACTACTGTGCCAGCATCGAACAGTGTTACATTCTAACTGTGATCCATCCACGGTCTTGTGCAACCTGATCATCCACTGTCTTCAGTGAGCATTACTTCACACCCGACAAAGTTAAACATCACTGAACAATCGATTCACTATTCGCATAAAAAACAACAATCTCCCCGTCTGTAGCCCTCCTACCGTTCCTAAGCCCAGAGGAAAAAGCAAGAGGGTTGAGCGTGGATTCAGTGACTCCTAACCAGAAAACACAATTTAAACCATAACTCTATACAATGAATTAAAATGAATAACTTTGGTCACAAAAGAAATAGAACATTCAAAGAAAAGACTTACTTCAGCGGAACCTAATGCATCAGCTGTTGGACTAGGTTTACGTACAATGGTCTCGGCAGAAATCACTAATAATCCATGATTATCATCATCGGAATTGATTGTCGTCTCAACAGCCGGTTGATTATTTACATGTGTAACTGATTCTTGTTGAGTAGTATCCAGTGATAATGAGACACCAGCTAATTTAGCAGTATTTTCATTCTATGAAATTTAAAAGTTTTTTTTAGAAAAAAAGCAAGTACGTAAAATTATTGAAATATTGAAGTTTTTGTTGCTAGAGTAATAAGATCACGCATCATCATTAATCAATGAATAAGACTTTCAGCTGGACATCCTGGACTGCACAGATGATCAAGTTCTTGTATCCCAAAACGCAAGAAGGAAATTCAGGAGAAGATAACAAGTGTTGACAGCAGCCTCTGTAGTAATAGGTCTCAATATGCACAAAGGAAAAAGCGAAGTCCTATGAAACAATACAACATGCTCTAACTGAATCATACTTGATGGAGAAGCTTCGAAGGATGTAGAAACTTTTACATAACTGGGCAATGCGATTGATAAGCAAGGTGGGTCTGCTGCAGGTGTGAAGGGATGGATTGGCAAAGCCAAGACAGCATTTCTACAGGAACTTAAAACAACTCCCAACTAATATCAAGATCACACTCCTTCAGTACACACGTCAAGAAAGTTCTACTGCATGAAGTGGAAACTTGAAGAACCACGAAAGCTATCGTATGGAGGATGCAGATGTTTATTACCATTTGTCTACCCAAGATACTAAGGTTTCGTTGGTCAGACACAATCAACGACAACCTACTATGGGATAGAAGTAACCAGATTCCAACAGAGGAGGAAATCAGAAAGAAGTGGTGGAGATGGATAGGATAGTCCAGAGGTTAAGCATTAGCGCGTAAGACCAAAGTTCCTGGGTTCGATTCCTGCGAGCAGTGGTAGTCATGGATACGCACTGCTGATAAGGATGGTGAAACAGCCATCCAGCGCTTACCAGTTTTTAATGGCGGTCTAAAATGGATCGATTCATGATTTCAAAAGTTACTCAACAATCTCCACAACCATATATTACAAACTAGAAAATATCTGCTGATAAACGAAGACATTATTTGTTCTGAATATATCCAAATTCATAAAGTACAAGTAATTGGAAGTCTTCTTATTGTAATATTTTTGTCACGTACATATGTATGTATATTTTGGGGATGTTAGATCCCCGAAATTCGCTTGATAAATGCCTTATTTTGGTTTTCACGTTTGCCAGCATGCGCTGATCAGTTGACCTTGAGATTTCAATTCCAACATCCATGGCTCTGATTGGCTGCTGTGTATTTTAGTTTGCTATTTTCTTAACTGTCTCAAGGACGTTCTTATGTTGTATAAATAAACGAGAGTTGTATGCTTGATTGTATTGTGTGATTGCTGGGTGTTTGTAGAATATACTTTCTACGCTTACCAAGACTTCTGTTTTCAAGGTAGCCTACCTGGACGCTGGTAATTGTCTCGTTCGCGTTTATCGACTAAGGTAAACTCGTAATAGCCTCAAGCATACTTAGTGACGAGCGTAACAGTGTACGTGCCTATATTTATCAAAAAGTTTTGAATGTATTTAGATGAAATCAGAAAACATAAAGAATATGTACTTATGTATGGCTGTGGAGATTGTTTAGTCACTTTATTGAAACTGTGAATCGATGATTAGTGAGAAACCTAGAAGCACTTGACAGCCGTCTTGCCATCCTACTACGGAACCGGTCAACATATGCATCAACGAGTCCCAACTACTCACATGAATCAAACCCAGGAACTTCGATCTTGTACACAAACGCCTATCCGCTGGACCATCAAGCCGACAGGCCCGTATCCACCGGTGTTAATGTCTCATTTTGATCAAATCTAAGATAGGTAACTGCTCTGCACCCGACACGTGGATCGATCAAAGTCAGATATTTTACAGTGATCATTTGAATTGGAACAATTAAAAATTCAGTTGTTACTCTCCAGATTCGAACCTAGGACCTGCTAGTTCTTGTGCATAGGAAACATAGATTAAAAGCATAAAATTGACTCATAGACAAAGACATAAAGTGTCAATATTCATGGAAAGAACGTACTGAATCATTGTGAAACCCAAAAATAAAATATGAGAAAGAAAATAAGTAGAGAAGAGACAAGAGAAAAATAATCAATTAAAGCTTTGGAGATTTGTGTTTTTTTTAACCATTTGAAATCATCAATCAATCATTGTTAGACCACACCATTAGAAACATGAAAGCACTGAAAGATGGCCGTTTTGTGAGGTCACACAAAATCCGTAGATTAATCAGAGTTAGACATTAACACCGTTGGATGCCGGCCCAATGGTCAGATGGTTAGGCGTTTGCGCTCAGTACCCAAATGTCTCGGGTTAGAATCGTTCGAGGTGCAGGAGTCGTGCATGCGCACTGCCACTGATAAGTAGTCCCATACACTGGGATGAAACGGCCGCACTTTCAGTGCTTCCAGGTTTTTAATGATGGTGGTCTAACAATGATTGATCAGTGATTTCAAATGTGTAAAAACATAAACCTCTAAAAACTCTGCCCGAAAATATCGTAACAATGCTCACTAATGACTTGTTTCGTGAGGAAATTCTAGGAGTTCTAGTGAGAGAAGACGTGACCAATGGAGTTCAACCCTGTCGGGTGTAGGCAGTAACTACCAAAGACAAATAGTTGAGGTGGCGAAAAATCCATAGATCAATCAGAGTTAGACGATGAACACCACTGGATTCCGGCCCAGTGGTCCGATGGTTAGGCGTTCGCGCACAATACCCAAAGGTCCTCGGTTCGAACGACTGCGAGATGCATGATTTGTCGATACTCACTGCCAGTGATGAGTAGTCCCATACCAGGCAGGACGAAACGGTCGCACTTTCAATGCTTCTAGATTTCTAATGATGATGCGGTCTAACCACAATGATTGATTGATGATTTCAAATTAATTAACTTAATTAATTAATTAATTAATTAGAATGAACTTAAATGTTCTAATCACAATTTTTTTTTTGAATGAGAGTAAGTGAGTGAGCGAGTGAGTTTCTTCTTGTTGTTCTTAAAAAAAACCTCATGTTTTTGATATTTTGATCTTGTTTTTATTTTAATTATGAGATAATAAAAAAAAATAAATTAAAAGAGGAGGACGACGACGATACAAGATGATTTCATCAATAGATGGGATAGAATCGAATTCACATGAGAATAAGTGTAGGCAAAGATAATCCCTTATATTGAATTGTGATTGAGGAAAATAACTTAGAAAAAAAAATAATAAGGAAATTTTTTTTTGTACTTTGAAGTGAAATAGTCCTATTTTAAAAAAAGGAAAAAATAAGAAAAGAATTAGGTCATTTGTAATGAGATTTTTTAGTTAAGTAAGCATGAAAAAAGAAACTAGATGAAAACGTGTGTGTTTGATCGATAATAAAAAGAAAAGAATGGAACTCAAATCTATGAAGACACTCATCATAATAAAAGAAACATACATTTTTGCTTATGATATTGATTGGAAATTATTGTTATATTGACGAAAGGTCAACGTATATGATAAAGTAAATTTAGGATGCTTGAGTTTAGGCTATATACATTTTGTATGATGGGTCGATCTGCCTCGACGAGCTGTGTTTTGTGGTGTGGGTTTAGGGTGGAAGAAACCGAGAGGCAGCCAAACCAAAACATGGCAGAAATCCATGAAGTCACTGACAAGTGAACTGAGTCATGTTGGTAGATGTAAGCTTTCTGGTTTGAGTCCGTGAGACGAAAGTCACCAATGGTCAGAGATCTTGAACAACATGGCTCAAAATCATTTGCAATGGCTTAGGTGCATCCATTCTTTGTGTGCTTTTTAATTCTAACCTTATGAATTCCTCATAATGTCTATCTTTCTCCTTCCAAATTTATCACACTGAATTATACTTCTCGAATCATTTCTTCGCTCCCTAATCTTCTCTATTACTGCTAATACTTCTACTATCGAGATCACTCTTGGATTTGAACTGACAGTTGCATCTCTGTGTTGAACTGATGTACTTACGTACGAAGTTCCACGTTCTATCTGTCTGTCTATAATAAAATAATGATAATCTAACCAATTTATTCAAAATATGAAGCCGATATAATAAAGTTTATTAGGTGGCCTGTCACTGCCCATATAGTGTACGATAGTAAGGTCGAAGACTGTAAACCTGAATCATTCACATGAAATTCAACAAATCA
>CALYCR020000478.1:0-17215 GCA_944470395.2 Schistosoma turkestanicum
ACACTACCGTTAATGTCTTCCACATCCCATTGAAAAAATCAAAATATCAGTCCAGCGAATCAAGTTTGCAGAAGATTCAAGATCAGACAACATACCAACTGAGGTGGAGAAAGCTGACATAGTACTTTCTGCGAAGATGATCCAAAACGTGTCAATAGAGACATAGGAGGAACAACATGTACCGGGAAAATGGAAACACGGATGCACAATGGAGTGATCAAACAAAAAATAGATCTCCTCAAGTGTGAGAACTACACAGACATCACACTACTATCATTTGCAAGATAAGTTTTCAATAGAGAATTGTTCAATGCTGATGGAATTTAAAATTAGAAAACAGCTTCACCCAAACTGTCTGAACAAGTGTCGATTGTGTGATAGTGAACCCGAAAACACTCCCTGATTCATCGACTTTCCGGATAGGCAGTAGAATTATTCAACACAACACTTGAGTGTTGTAATGATACGCTACGAGCGTCTGATGAGATCCAGATAATGAGGCGTATTCTCAGTTGCAGAGAGTGACTGGCGTTTTTGATTGTTGTACAATTATCGATCACATCTTATATTTTATATTATTTATGTCACACTGTGTAGAGGTTGTAATTACGAATAATTTTATTCATTTGATGTGTGTAGCCAATAGCACATCTATTCAAACTGTTTGATACCTTCGATTAACTATGTCAATCAATGTGTGACTGTGTCTGAGTACACTGACCATGTCGGTTAGACAGATGACGAACTATGTTGAGGATACCTAACACAATTTCGGGTTAAGTGACAGAGTAGAAGTAAAGGAGCTATTGAGTTGTAGATCAATAAGTACTCAGAGCTGACTCAAGGCGTCTGATGTTAAGTCGTTATTCTGATTGGTACTTTGTACTTGTCACTTGGTGTCAGTCTACTGTAAGGGAGGCAACATTGAGGGATGATTGAGGTAAGTGTGTTTTATTCAAATTCATGCTCGTGTATCTGAAACTACCCGTTTATCTTAATTCTACTCAGAAACAGTTCATGAAAACTGAGTAATTAAATTTTGTTTATAAGTAATAAGTGCCTAATGTATGACTGCGCAGTGTAGACGACTATGCTAAGTGGGCCCACTGTTACACCACAAACCCTTTGCAACCTTGCTCTATTGAAGTAATCGCAAGAGCATCAAGTCACCAAATTTTGCAGCTGCCTAGTATCTTGACATGCGTAGCTAGTAATCTTCATCAGCTAAGTGTATTAGACTCCAGATCGTGTTCTAATGAACAATTGAGAACGCGAAATGTGTGTGCGGCAGTGAGTGCCGTGCTATGTGTACAATGAACGGAAAATAGAAGCAGTAAGTGTGCCTGATATCCTCAAGGACACACACTTAGACAAAATGTACAACAATTTCATAGTGAATGTACAAGCTGTGAAAATTAACAAAATCAATACAGATAGTATGAAAAACTATTTACAAAATAAGTTTGTCATGCCATCTCCACAATACGACGTTAATATTATGATTATTCACGTTGATCGGATATCTATTTTGACTGACAAAATGTTCAAGCGTCCAGGATCAATACTTATTAGTTTCAATGGTTTGTCTGTGTTAATTGAGCAGTTATGATTGTTAATTTGATAGTTAAGTTAGGAATGTGAAGTATTGTTTCATGTTAGTGTGACGAAGCTCAGTTAGGTTTAGTATTTCAGCACAATCATTTTGATTGACTTTAATTGGAGGATGACTGGGAAATTTCTAAAATGTTAAGCAATATAATGTGATATTTATATGCTGACCCATGTGCACAGAAGAGATAAGCATGTCTATTCCACAAATCAAGTGTGGAGAAGCATCTACACCAGACAACATACCATCTGAGGAACGGAAATCGGTAAAGGAAATAACAGCAAAGATGTTTTGATAAATAGTTGTCTACATAAAATAATGTGCTTACGTTAACCAAACATCATCAGCAATCATAATTTGGTAGAAATGGAATTGATACGCTAGGAGAAAGTTAGTTGAAGTGTCCTTGTTGGCAGCCGATGCTGTAACAGGCGTTAGTAAGTATGTACAAATCTAAATTCAAATCAGAAGTCAAATTGTGTAAAGATAAAAAGCATTACTGATGCTACTGATGCAGACCAATGAGCTTCTGATGTTACAAAAAACGTCTCCCTAAAAGAGAAAACTGACAAACGAAACCCTGCGCAGCCTCGCTATATTGAAGTGACTTTGATTCTACTCAGTACTACTTCATTACTTACTCACTTACGCTTGTTACCCCCTATGGCCGCTCACCAGTTTTCTCCAACCAAATCTGCCCTGAGCTTCCCTTTCCAGTTCTGTCCCATTTTTTTCATTCTTCTCATATCTTTCTCTATTTCTCGGTGTATTGTGTTCCTTGGTTTTCCTCTTTTCCTTTTGCCCTAAGGGTTCCATGTGAGGGCTTGTCTTGTGACGCAGTTAGGTGCTTTTCGTAGTATGTGTCCTATCCACTTCCACCGCTTCTTCCTGATTTCCTCCTCCACTGGAATCTGGTTTGTTTTCCCCCACAGTAGGTTGTTTGGTGATGGTGTCATTTCATTATCAGACAAGAGACCACTGTCCAGAATGATCGGATGTTGCTGTTTACGCATTTTTTATTCCGTCAGTAATGAGCAGATGATCTGGCTCTTCTATCGCACACTCAACAACAAATGCAAGAGAAGACGACCAGTGTAGCAGCAGCCTCTGCAGCAGTAGGTCTCAACATACATAAAGGAAAGAGCAAAATTCTCCGATGCAACACAACATGCACCAACCAAATCACTCTTGATGGAGATGCCTTGGAGGACGTTAACACCTTTACATATCTGGGCAGCATCATCGACGAGAAAGGTGGATCCGATGCAGATGTGAGAGCGCGGATTGGCAAATACAGAGCTGCATTTCTACAATTGACAGATATCTGGAACTCCAAACAAATATCGACCAAAATCAAAATCAGGATTTTCAATACAAATGTTAAGACATTTCTACTGTATGGAGCTGAAACATGGAGAACTACCAAAGCCATCATCCAGAGGATACAAGTGTTTATTAACAGCTGTCTACGTAAAATACTTCGTATTCGTTGGCCAGACACCATCAGCAACAACGAACTGTGGGAGAGAACAAACCAGATTCCAATGGAGGAGGAAATCAGGAAGAAGCGGTGGAAGTGGATAGGACACATTGCGGAAAGCACCTAACTGCGTCACGAGACAAGCCCTCACATGGAACCCTCAAGGCAAAAGGAAAAGAGGAAGGCCAAAGAATACATTACACCGAGAAATAGAGAAAGATATGAGAGGAATGAACAAGAATTGGACAGAACTGGAGAGGGAAGCCCAGGACAGAGTTGGTTGGAGAAAACTGGTGGGCGGCCTATGCTCCATTGGGGGTAACAGGCGTAAGTAAGTAAGTAAGTAATGAGCAAAACTCTGTTGAAAATTATTCCTGCAAATGATAGTAGTGTGGTGTCTGAGTAGTTTTCGCACCTGCTGAGATCTCTTTATTTTGATCTCTTGATTGTGCATTCCTGTTTGCTCCTCTCAAATATTTGTAAACACGGTGTTGATCATCTTCACAGTCAGTGCTATGACCAATTTCTCTTCCTGAGTTCGTATATTGTCAGATATTGAAGCTTTTCGAAACTTCATTTGTTGGACCCATTTATTGATTTGCTCAATGGTAGATGGAACGACATAAACGTAAGTGTCTGTGTGTGCTACCCCAGTGTTGGTTGTGCTTGTGAAAATGGTCTACTGTACAGTTCATTACAGTACTCTAACCATCTTTTTCGCTAATCTTGAATCGTGGTAATTGTTTTGAATATCTTACTTTTGAATGATGTCTTATGTCGCTGAAAACAGATATAAGTGGTATAATGAGTGATTAATGTGTGCCTATTTTTGTCGTGTTTTGGTTACAATTTGATACCTACAATATGGCTTCGTTTAGTTTCTGTGCTCATAAAGTAACTATCCATGTACTTATCTATCGATAGAAGCAAAACTATTAGTAAAGATATGAAGTCAATATTAAGACTATTCACGTTGATCGGATTTCTATTTTGACTGACAAAATGTTCAAGTGTGCAGGATCAGTACATATTGGTTTCAATGGTTTGTCTGTGTTGACTGGGCAATTATGATAGTTAATTTGATAGTTAAGGTAAGACTGTGAAGTATTGTTTCATGTCAGATTGGCACACTCAACGATATCGAATAGTGAATAATACTTATGTACCAATGTTGAAACTTCCCTATATTTTCTGATTTTCAGGTGAAGAACAACAGAGAGAGAGAGAGAGGGGAGGAGAGGAATGATGGTTTAGTGGAAAAGCTTGAGTAATTTGAAGAATGTTAATTATTTTTCATCGAGACAACTGAATAACAATGACGACAACACAATACTCACTGTTTTTAAGTCATAAACCACTTAAAACCGGCAAGTACTGAATGATTGTTGCATGCAGCAGTGTATTTTTATTGAAAACAGCTTCGCATTTCACGTTCGAATGGCCACGTACACTTATGTACCATACGAAAGACATCTTAACTTTGATCTGCTATCACCTCTCATTTATACTGCTTCGTTTAATCAAGTCACAATAACTCACTTACTTACATTCACTAAACATAAGTTAACATTAAGTTGAGCAGACAGCATGGCTTTCCTTCAAGCACTTGCCACGTTTTGAAATAAACCACCTACTCGATCACATTCATTGAAGTGTTGAAATGTGGTGTCGCATTGAGAAAAAGACAAAACTCTTATTCGAAACTGATCAACAGAATTTATTAAGCAAATAAGCGACATCAGTCGAATCACCAAATGCATTTGTGTACATCATGCTTGATGAGATTTCCTGAATTGATGATTTCTTATATGATGATGAAAATTATTTCTAAATAGTTAGAAACAACTTGAATAGCGTAGGTAGTACATTATTCTTAAATACATAGAATTGTTGTCGAGAGACTTATCATATGAATTGATTTTTGTGGGTAAACATAACATAACAACACATCAAAAGCTTCATTCAGTCTCTATCAGTTAGTATTCATGATATTTCACATGAATATGATGAGGGAACGAGTATATGAGTGGTGACTAATTGATGTTTACTTGTCTTGCATTGTGATTGAAGTTGACTGTCGCTGAGATCGTAGATAAGTAGTATATTGTGTGAGTGACGTTTGTCTAATTTTTTATCGTGTCTTCAAATCGAGTTCAGAATTCTATGATTTCTTAGTTTGCAACTTCATAGTTGACTTCAAAGACAATACAGATATCCATGTTGAGTGTATATTCACAAATTGATCCTTGATGTTAACGTCATCAAATACGGATGCTTAAACAAACGAGGTATTCACTAAATGTAGCATTTTTTCCAAAATCATGTTCATTCATTGCCAACTATATGCTGTGTGGTGTTATGAGTAATGTTTCAATAGGGATGTATACATGTTTCACGTTTCTCGTAGCCTTTTTTTCCCAGTTTGATTATCATCATCAATCTTTCGGTACTTGTCACTCATACTTTACTATTTATCTACAATTGGTCACTGAGATTTATGCATTAAACAATCACTGACCAGTTAACTCGCAATCTCTCACATCCACTCTTCCTCTCAATGCTTAACACTGGTCAATGTACTGATTGGTTCTTTTGTAGTTCAATCATTCACTAATTATTTTACTCACTGATTGATTGATTGACTGACTGATTTGTTGGTTGTTTGACTCACTGAAACACGAACGGGTTCCATTAATACTCGTGTTCAGTAGATACAATAACAAAACTTCAATAAGATCATGGTTCTCATCATTCTCGATTTCAACCGAATGGAATTCCTCTCTCCACACCATCTTTGTCGTCATCATCGTGATCAAAAAGCCAATAATTAGGAGTAGTGATTATGATCAACTCGAATTACTTTCTGTAATTACATACAGATGTGGGTATGTTAGTGTGTGTCTTTCAAATGAGTTGCAAGTGATGTGGACTATTTGATGAGGTACCTGCAATATGGTTACGTATAGTTTCTGTGCTCATAAAGTAAATATCAATGTACTTATCTATCGATAGATGCAAAACTCTTTGAGTAAAGATACAAAGTTAATATTCGGAGTATTCACGTTGATCGGATTTCTATTTTGACTGACAAAATGTTCGTACGCAGTCGATTGTAAGTCAATCTTTTTAAGATTGTGACTGTGTTGACTCGATGCATTATACAGATTATGATAATTAAGATAGGATTGTGAAGCAACCAGCCACATTGAACAACCTACACCGACGAAGCACAAACAGACACTTCAATCTATCTTCACTTCTGGTTTAAGAAGCAGAATAGAAATAAAGGAGCTACCGAGTTTTTTGGAACAATCAGAACTCAGATGAGACTGAAGCAGTCTGATGCAATGTCCTATGATAATTCATGATGAGTATTAGTTCATATGTTTGTGTCAAGTTACGAGTATCAATTTCAGTGACTAACTGTTTGGTCTTTTATAGCATGAATTGAATATGATTTTTAGGTGGGATTATAACATTCTACTATGAAATTTATCTTGACATCATTATTTTGAAAAAATTCATTACCACATTCTGTGCATAAATTTGAACTAGTCGAATGAATACAGAAAGTTGATGATTGTTCCTTAAATATTTTGCAAAATACACTGGTTACTTCATTTAGGGAAGATGAAAATGAAGGATCTAATTCGCATGAGGAGAATCAGCTCAAATGCTCTTCACTCTCGAAGACAAACATAAACGCCTTCACTATCATCTTGTTTAGGCATTTCAATCACGAACAAATATTCATATCTCTCATGAAAAGCATCTACCAGAATCCCTTATTCCATAAGTCACAAAATAGTCCTCAGTCTGATAAGAACTATATTTTTCACAATCGGTATATTATCTGTTCTTGATGCTTCTCCAAACTTGATTTCTTGAATGGATACATTGATTTTTTCAATGGTAGGTGGAACGACATCAACGTGTGTGTCTGTTTGTGCTACATTGGTGATCGTTGTGTTTATGCGTATTGTCCATTGTAGAGTTCACCAACGTAATCTAACCAACGGTGGTCAGTTTTACTTTCTTACTTATGAGTGAAGCCATAAGTCGCTGAAGAAGTAAATAAGTAGTATAAATAGTGTCATAGGTGTGCTAAATTTTGATGTGTCTTCAAATTTAGTTCAAAATGTTATGATGAATTTGGTTGCAATTTGATAGTTGACTTGAAAAATCATAAAAATAATTATAGTTATCGTACATTTGCAAAATGATAATTCGTGATAATGAAGTGAATTAGAGTAGACACCATCATCGACACCCACGTATGCGGCTTTTGGCGAAAATGGATCCTGGAGAATTTTTGTAGCTGCATTGCAGCTTGAATTAGTGAGAAGGTAATATATGACGGCTGAGTGTAGACGACAATGCTATTCAAGATCACTCTTGGGCCAAAACCATACGCAGTCTTGCTACATTGAAATGACTTGATTCTACTCAGAACTACTTCATTACTTACTTGCTTACGCTTATTACGCCCAATGGCCGCCCACCAGTTTTCTCCAGCCAAATCTGTCCTGAGCTTCCCTTTCCAGTTCTGTCCAAACACTTGTATCTTCTGGATGATGGCTTTCGTAGTTCTCCAAGTTTCCGCTCCATACAGTAGAACTGTCTTAACATTTGTATTGAAAATCCTGATTTTGGTTTTGGTCGATATTTGTTTGCAGTTCCAGATATTATTAAACTGTAGAAATGCAGCCCTTGCTTTGCCAATCCGCGCCCTCACATCTGCATCGGATCCACCTTTCTCGTCGATGATGCTGCCAAGATATGTAAAGGTGTTAACGTCCTCCAAGGCATCTGCATCAAGAGTGATTTGGTTGGTGCTATTACACTGGTCGTCTTCCCTTGCATTTGTTGTTGCGTAGGCGATAGAAGAGCCAGGTCATCTGCGAAGTCCAGATCGTCCAGCTGCGTCCTAGCTGTCCAGTTGATACCGTGCTTCCCTCCAGATGTCGACATCTTGATAATCCAGTCGATCATCAGGAGAAAGAGAAAGGGTGAGAGTAAGCAACCTTGCCTGACACCGGTCTTCACCTCGAAAGAGTCTGTCAGCTGTCCTTCGTGTACGACTTTGCAGTTGAATCCATCATAAGAATTCCATATGATGTTAACAATCTTCTCAGGCACACTGTAGTGTCGACGAAGCCTCCACAGTGGTTTCCTGTCCACGCTATCCAATGTTTTCTCAAAGCTAACAACTAATGCATGAATACTGATTATTTGAATTTTATGCAAAATTAGTGAGCAAAAGTTGAGAATAATTATTCACACGCCTTACTTACTTAAAGGTGTCTGACGGCATACAAATATGATTGTTCTATGCAAATATACTGTTATTTAAGTCGAGAAATTATTAATTGATTCATGCTCTTATCTACACCAATGGACTGCTTTTTACAGTATCAAAACTTGTAATCTGAAGTCATGAATTAGGAAGGAAGGAGACTTGAAATTTCGAACTCATTCTGCATCGCTGTCTTCTCTCTCTCGCTCTCGTTCACTCTTTCACTTCTCACATTCCATTTGTATGTTTGTGTGCGTGTTTCGTTGCGTGCTGGAATTAGTTTGTGGTTAGCATCCCCGGATATTGTATTCAGCACTCTGAGTACAGCCTGTATAGCTGTTTTCACAGGTGCAGTTGAATTGTTATACATTCATGAAGGAGCACATCATCGATGAATGTTGCTTTGGTTGAGAATATTCACTGTAACGAGGTGGCATGAAATGTTTCAACAAATTTTCCCGGTCGATGTGTTAGAATGTCACCCAATATGTACGGAATTTTTTGCACTCAAACAAAAATATGAGGAAGCTATTCATCAGGGAATAATCGATGCAACAGTCAGAAGAATCTCATTTTAATTGGAAACACAATAGACTCTAATAGTATATGCAAATAAATTTTTCATATCACACAACAATCCAATATGTTTCGTGATACATGACATACAGAAATTATTAAACATAAAACAGTTTACTGAATGTTAGTTCATAAGAAGTATAATCAATGTACAAGAAACAAGTTGCGGGTAGAGAATATCGACAACAAATGTAAATGAACTTAACAATTTGTAAGTGGCATTCTAAAGGATGAGCATTCTGTCAGTTTGCATTAAAACTGTAATGTGATCAAGTTTAACTAGTTATCTATGTCTGATATATGATCTATTGTATTTAGTCGATATTTGCGAAGTATTTAATCTTAATTAGGTGGAAATTTTGTCATTCGCTTTCAGTTAAGTCGACGAGTTAATTTACTTAAGATGCACAATCATATTTACAAACCATTTCGTTTTCCAAAATAGTAGTCCATAGTAAAAATGATTGAAGTGAAGTAATGATGGAAATAACTAGATCGATCGATCATATCTGCATCAAAAGGACCATGAAAAGAAGTGAGAACAATTAGAGAAGCAACCACTTGACTAACATCTGAGTTGACTGTGTGCATCAGTAGAGAATATTCACATTCAGTGAAATTGAATTTTGTAAGAAATTAATGTACAGTGTTGAAACTTACCTAGATTTGTTGATTTTTAAGTGAAGAGCGAGAGGCAGAGAGGGAATGGAAAAAGAGATGGATAGTGGAGTAGAGGAGAATCTTGCCAGCTCACGTTTATTATAGGTACCGCACAAACAGACTTCCTGTTGTTGTTGTTCTGAAGATAAAAAAGAAACTTCCAATACAAACTGAAATTGTCCAGCTGCTTCATTCTATGATGAGATTGGATCTGCACTTCCAGTGAATCCATTAACAGGCCACATACCGTTGAAATAAATGATCTGACACACTAATTCAGGATTATTGGGAGTATGTTTTAAACTACTGGTGACTGTCCTTTACTCAGGAGTTTAATTTTTCTCAGTATTAACCCGATTTTCCAATGTAATAATCTCACTTTCCAGGCTCTGTCGTATTATGTCACCTCAAGTACTTGTCAGACTATTTACCAGTCTACCTACGTAAGCAATCAGTGACAAGTTTGATTTGCTAACACAACAATAAAAATATGGACTATTGAATGAAGGTGGTTTATTTTAAAAGTAGTGTAGACTTGTTGGAAAAATTATTGGAAGATATACAAACAGTATGTCCAGTTAACAAAATGACAACCGAATGGGAAACTGATAACAAACGACCATGTGATCAGTCGAGAAGATAACAGTGGATACCGAAATGAAGATACCAATATTTCGAGTTGACAGTAGACTAAAAACCTATTCTTTATATTTTTACCCGAATAAAAACAGGGTAGAAACAGGCGTTAGTAAGTATGTACTCTCACAATTTCAAATCAGAAGTAAAATGGTGTTATGATACGACGTATTAGAAATACTTGCAGTGACCGATTCCATGAACACAGATTAATATCTGGCTGATTGATTCTACAGACTACATTGATCATTTCAACCAACTGATTTCAGTTAGATGACTGAGAGGTGTGTTAGCATCACCGATCCAATCAATTGATCACTGATAATTCATTTACTTACTAAGCTGCTCGACAACCACAAAAAATATTACTTATATCGCTTAGAACGCATATAAGTAGTATGATGTGTGAGTATATTGTGCCAACTTTTATCGTGTCTTCAATTTGAGTTAGAAATGCTGTGATGTTTTTGATTGCAATTTGATAGTTGATTTGGAAAACAATATTGATATCGATTGTGAATGAATATTTGCAAATTGATTATTCCTTTTAACGTAGTTATTTTTTCATGTGGACCAAAATTGTCAGCTATTCGTTGATCCGACGGAAGACGACTGTTCACCACCCAGTTTTTGTGGCAGCTAGATGTGTAAACAAGTTTCTTCCGCTTGGCTAACAGTAGATGACGATTCTCATCCAGCCCACATTTAAGGGACCCCAGTTTCACGCGCATTGAGTCTGCTAACTACCGTCCACGGACGATTTCGATGTTGAGACCACGTCAAATATTGGTATCTTCCTTTTCGTGTCCACTGTCATTTTCTGGGCTCTTTACGCAGTCATGTATCTGCTTCGCGTTTGGTTTTCCTTTTATTTGACTGGATATGCTTTTAGTGAGTATATTTTATTTATGACATTTGGACACAAACATGCATACATATATATAGACAAGTATTGTAAATCACTTTGCATTGTTTGTAGAGATTTATTCAAATATTGAAATCGACGATAACCACACTTCAAGCACACACTGTCATGTGCTAAATATCACAGACCAATGATGACCAGAAGATTTTTTGTAGTTATCTGGAATCATACTGAATGGAAGTTGGCGCTAGTCTTGATTGGCGTGTTTTCACAAACGTCGATATTCATTCTAATACAATATGTAGATATTGCATGACGTATACCAAAACACAGAATTGAATTTGATGTCAATGAATTTATGATTGAGTGTATGATTCAGGTGTATTTCACTGACAAACCATTTAGATTTAACATATTGATCATTGGATTTTGTGCACAATTGGAAAATCGATGATTGATAGTTTGTATATGAATAAGAGCTAAGTTGAATCTACCATTGTTGATGAATTATTGAAGGCAGCTTTCATGGTCGTTGATATTCAAATTCAAAATCCACACTGATTATTCTAAAACATCAAATCGGAAATCATAATCGTTTCTCTAACTTCCAACCACAAATCATATTCTCAACACCTGAATTGAAATGCTAATCCTAACCTCAACCTCCTTGGAGAGGTTTCTCGTAATGAGCTGTTCATCTATACAACATTTATATCACATACATTCGGATCAGTCAAAAGTTGAGTTTCTTTTCACAAAGACATCCTTCTGAATACTCAGTTTACTTTTATTCTGTTCTAAGTTATCAATCTTGCTGTTCCCCTCAGTGCTTCTCGATATATGTGTGTATTTATTGTTCCCTTTCTAATTGACTACTATTTTCTGGTTTTGTACAAATTGTACTAAAAGTTATACTGTGTAAACAGGTTATGATTTTTGGTAGTATACATGTTCATCTGTTTTGACTAGAACTGTGCTGAAACTCTCTCTCTAAATGACAACTTACGAACTAATCGAAGAAATTTATATGTAAGCATAATATCAAATCAATCGAAAAATTCCAGATTGTTGCAAGACATAATAATAAATAACGGTGAAACGTGTATTGTGAAGATGATTGTATGAAATAAAAGAACATTGACTAAATAATGTGCTCCAGTCACATTAGCTATACAATTGAAATCACAATAAAAGTCATCATCCATTGTTCCATATATCTTAGTAGCGAGATTTGAGAGTAGAGGACTGAATGCGTTTGTTTTTCACTCCATCAGTGAATATCAACTCCTTGAAGATAACAGTTACGCCTTGTTAATGATTGCTGACTAACATGATCGTGATCGACTAACGATGCCAATGTAACACGACGATCTCCATAAGTCTCTAATTGTATCACAGAATTAATGAAAATTACTTGAATTTATCCTTATCGATTGATGCTCTAACGATGACAGTTTTTCCTACTAATTCTGTTCTCCAAAGAAACATTAACTAATAGTACATTTTGAACTTTCAGCCTATAATTAACTGTCACCATATTTAGGCAGATTTGATTGTTTGCGTATAATACAATTCCATTCTCTCTCTCTCTCTGTGTATAAATGTAATGACATGTATTTTTCGTTAGATAGACAAGATTAAGTAGTTAAATGAATGAGTCGGTACAAATGTTATTAACTCTATTTTATAATCAGTATATGCATAGTTTGTATGATGTGTGTGCTTCTGTGAATGCACATTAATACCTTTGTGTAGTTGCTTTTAGGGATTTCAAATCTACAGACATTCGATCGAATCGCCAAGTTGTTTACTGCATAGTTAAACAGGAAATATTTATGGAAAATCATATTTCATTTCGGGTCAACCCTTATATGTTGCATTCAATCAAAAAATAACATGGTTAGACTAAGGTAAAGCACCGCAACAGGACAACATTCCAGCTGAGGCACTGAAAGAGGACCTGCCAGTAACTGCAACCATTCTCCACATTGTTGTCAATTAGATTAGTTAGGAAGTACGAGTACCAACACAATGGAAAGAATGTCATCTGATCAAGATATCAAAGAGAGTAGATCTCGGCAAATATGTAACTACGGAGGTATCACTTTACAATCAGCACCAAGAAAAGTTTTCAACAGAGTGTGTTTGAACTGAATGAAAGATTCCATAGACTCCCGAATTCAAGATCAGCATGCGGGATTCCAAAAGGATCGATTGGTCGATGTTTATTAACAGCTGTCCTGGTTGACGGCCGATGTTGGATGGGCAGTAACAGGCATTAATAAGTATATACTTTAATGATTGCAAATCAGCAGTAAAATTGGCTGCAACACTAAACAGAAAGTTGCACGTAAAAAATGTGTTGTAAACAAAAAGTACAGTTAAACGATCACTGGTACAACTGGTTATAAAAGTGAATGTTTCTATTAAAGCAATTGCGTTCTTTTCATAAAAGTATTCCACTACAGCAGCCTCACCATCAGAAAGGGTTTACACTTTCGATACTTAGCGGTTTCGTTCGGGGGAACTGATCGGCTGACGTGCGATTGTAGTGCGGAAGGGTTGATGAACAGGAAGCGATCCATGAAGTCACTGAAAGCCTTTTACGGAGAGCGATAACAGTGGTAATGTGCCATGTTTGCTGCTCGAGTTGGCTTTCCACACCAGCGTGGCTCATATCCACAATATGAAGATTGCGTGCGTAATGGTTTGGACCAGAAAACCCTGCAGATGTAGGATGGAACTAGATTGAGCGAAAGAACCAGAAATGACTGCAAGGACGAAGTTCGAAGTCATACGGATGTCAGATTTATTCGGAACCAAATCTTCGACTGAGTGCCTTGACTAGTGCGTGGGTGATCAGGCCAGCTTTCGCCACGATTGACTGAAGTCAACGGTACCAACGGTTCGATGGTCCTAGACGTTGGGTCAGGATTAAAAAAATCAAAGAAAAAGAGAAAGATGTAGCATGAATGTAGTATGACGATGACGTTTCATACCGTATCTGCTGCTGATTGAGACATTCCGATCCCGCTCGTCAGTTGGACGGGTCTAGCATTGAATCTCGGTTTATCAAGAAGGGCATCGTCACTGACGTGTGCCGGTTTGAGACGATCAATGGTGACTGTGTCCATCAACCTTGAGTCTTTTCGTGACGAGAGATCTCGTGAAAAGACCCTTCGTAAGGTATTGCAAAGATTTGTGCACCGAATCTACTTGTTTTGAAAACATGTGGACAGGTAAATAACTCTTTCTCGATAGCAACCTGTCGATGTAATATTCGAGTTCACACCACGGAGGCAGCGTTTGCACGTACATCGATTACATTAGGAAGCATCTGTTCATCCATGTTTTCTGTTAATCATGTTTGTCATGCAGTAGAACAATTTAAACATCAAGTTCCGAGGACAAGTGTACCTGTGAAGATAATCTTCACAACCTTCTCTATTAGGAGTAAGGGCGACACTCTGCCAAGAGCCTTCGAATTTAAAGGATATTATGCGAACCTATATTTTTTAGTCCCAGTAGGTCGTTCAGATGTTTCGTACTATGGAAAGGTTGAATATACAGGACATATATTTCCAGTGAATGCCTGAACAGGCCACATACTGAAAGCTTCCATGCATTATTTCAGGATTAAAGGGTGGATTTTTTCATACATCTTGGTGACATACTTCATTGCATGAATCTGAGTTTTTCCAGTATTACCCAGTTGTAGTTCGAGGTCTGTAAGTGGTTCCTATCACTTCGAACTTTGACGTTTTAATTGTTTCTTAATGCTCAGAATCCTTCAGAAAGACATTCCACTTGTTCTAGGCCCTCATTTCGGCCTGTGGTAAGTGTTCAGTACCGCCACTTAACACATGACCTTCGAAATCAAGGTATGTGATTTTCCTGACGTACATTTTGTGTAAGTGAGAGTTCTGGATGATGTGTCTCAATGTTTGCCAGTGATCATACACTGTCAGTCTCTACCACTATTGTGGCCATGGGGCATGTAGAAGATGTTCTCTCATGGTCACTTAGTTTTCCCTAATGTCAGTCAGTCAGCACAAAGACGCAAGTGTCAGTTCAAATCTCATATTGATATATTTGGCAGACGTACTAGCAGTAATGGAGAAAATTGGAGATCGAAGATATGATTCGATAAGTATAATTCAGTGAGATAAATATAGAAAGAGAAAGATGCAGATGATGAGGGATTCATAAGGTTGGAGTTTGATCGAAAACAATGAATGAATGCACCTGCATCATTGCAAACGATTTTGAGCCATGTCATTCTAGGTCTATATCATCGGTGACTTTCGTTTCGCGGATCCTTAGGTCGCTGATAATGCACATAAGTAGGATTGATCAAAGTGATTCTGTTGGTTTGTGTGCTACACCTATTCCAAATGGACTTAATAGTCGTGTTGTTGACGATTTCAGTTGATGTTTTTTGGTGAAATTTCATGGATAGCCGTTCTTTCGGAAGATAGTCATCAGATACTTTTCCTTGTTTTTTAGTGCTCCATATGTGCTGCAGTGTGTGTTCGCTCTCTCGAACAAAGTTAGTATGCAGTTGATTCTGTGAGTTCTTGAGTTGTTGTTGTAGTTGAGAATTAGACCTGTGTGCGTTGGCTTCCGAAATACTTGAGTCTCCAGTTTTCTTGTGTTAGTCCTGATGTTTAGAACATCCAGGATTCCTTGATTCCTTTTTCTGTTGTGAATTCAATGTCATCGAAGACATCGTTAATCCGTTCAGGCAGTGTTTTACACTGATGAATAATTTGTCTTGGCAAAATGGATATTTCCACAACCTAACATGTGATCACTTAAGATTTCGACATTTGTCACTGACGTTTACCGAAGCGACTACTATTTCTCTTCATTTTTAATGTTGTGTTGGCAAACGATTATCTTCATTGGTTTTTTTTTCTGGAGAGACTGGCAGAAAGTCTGACAGGTACTTGATGTGACACAATAGGATGGAGGCAGTAAACTGAGAATAATATAGTTGAATTTCGGGTCAATGCTGGGCAAAATTAAACTCCTGAGTCCAAGACAGCCACCACTTGCCATTTCTCAATTTAAGCAAGGTTTTAATCTACCCCAGCATTCCTCTCCTCTTCCATTCCAACTCTCTTTAGTTCACCTAGAAATCAATAGATCTAGGGAAGTTGCAACTCGAAATTCAATTTCATTTCTATGTGAATAAAAATCAAAATCTTTGAGAATAAATGAGTGAATTATTAATTGTATCGTATTATTATTATTGTTATTGAGAGGGTTAATTTAACGATTTGTTGATATTTTAGAATTTTCAGTTTAACTTGTTCTATTGCAGAGACAAACATGATTAACAATAACATTGGATAAACAGATGCTTCATTTTAGTGAGTGAAAAATTATCAAGAGGTAAGGAATACACCATATGTACAACTGGCCTAACAATGAATAAAATTCTTCTTTATTACAACCTCTACACAGTGATACATAAATAAGATGTAATCGATAATTGTGCAACAATCAAAAATGCCAGTCACTCTCTGAAATTGAGAATACTCCTTATTATCCGAATATCATTGGTCAATCATAGTATACCATTAGCACACTCTATTGTTATGTTGATTAATACTACTATCTATCCGACAAGTCAGTCAATCAGGGAGAATTTTCGGATTCATTATCTAACAAAAGAGCACAGTTCAGAATGATCGGGTGGGGTTGTTTTCGCATTTTAAATTCAATCAATAATGAACAAGAGTCTCATGAAAACTATTCGACCGATGATATTAGTTTGATGCCTCAATATTTATCACACTTGCTGAGATCTACTTCCCTCGACCTCTCTACGGTGCTTCATTCTATCCAGTTTTCCTTTACATATTGTTCCTCTCAAATCTTTGAAAAACTCATTGTTGATCATCTTCACAGGTACTGCTATGTCCGACTTCTTTACCTCAATCGGTGTGTCATCTGGTTTTGAAGCTTCTCTAAACTTCACCTGTCTGCCGGATATATTGATTATTTTGATAGATGAAAGAACAACATCAACGGTATTGTCTGTGTGTGCTACTTCGGTGTTGGTTGTGTTTGTGAGTATGGTCCATT
>CALYCR020000479.1:0-13719 GCA_944470395.2 Schistosoma turkestanicum
ATAATTAGGAAAACTAGTATGTAATTATCTGATTTCGCTGCACTCTCGCTATTCACTCACAAAATAAGGTACTTGAGAATCAAAATGATCGTGAAATCTACATATCTATAGCAGAAAAATACATCATCGTTGAGCAAAGAGATTCAAGAATGTTGTAACCAAATATAATGTGTGGAAGATAATGACTCATCATATATTTCCACAAACGGCGGATAGGCAGCCAACCGTATTTTTCAACCCAATACACTTTTATTCATTCTTCCCATGTCAGTCAGGAATTCTCAGCTAATTTCTACAGTCCTGATCATCCGCTCAGTTATTAAGTACGAAATAAATTCATCAAAGTTAGTGTTAAAATAATAAACTGATTGCTGATTGCACTATGTGGACCAAATAAGTTGAGATTATTCAGTTGAAGATTGAAAAAAACAATTTGGAAGATGTGATGCAATCAAAATTGAACAAATGCTGCAAACAAAGAAAATTTTAATTTCTATGTGTCATTGAAGTGATAATTATCAGTAAAGTGTCCAACGATAGGTTCGCAAACACCTCTTAACCATCATTATTAAAAATTCGGATTATAATTAATACGCGTAATTTTGTCTTAGTTTATTGTAATCAAAAATATGTTGTACTGGAGACTACCACAGGTATTTTGAATTTCTGTTAAAATAATTCAATAACAGTAGCAACTATATATATCTTATCCTATAATCGGATCCATCATTTATGATATTTCTAATAATTCAATTGCGCGTATGCATGCATGCTCACTCGCATATTACATGTTCAGCCTATTTTTTCTGACTAACAACACTTAGTCTTCATTCAGCGCAGAACAGATGCCTCACTCTCCTTCCCCTATTCGCTTTACTTTGCTTGTGCCCTTTTTGTTCTCATCTCCGTCTGCCTAACTGAACGAAAATCTCTGATGAACGTCCATCGTATTTCTACTGCGAGTACTTTACGTCTCCAACAACTTTTGAAATCGCAAAATTGTTTATGAATATGTGACTTAAGTATCGCATCTATTGAGGCATGGCGATAGGGAATCCAATCCATTATACAGCAGTAGGCAGTCAGGCATTACTACGTGCAGCATTGCAGTCAAGCCTACTGACAAGCGTAAAGTGATGAAAAACTTGATATCACGTTTCCTTGCTATCTACCTCAAATTATCAATACACAAAAATTTGGACAGGATCATACTTATGGTGCTATAAGATCTGACGACAAGCACCATTTAAATAACCTAATGTACAAAATAATAAGAAAGCGACAAACATACCTAATGTTTTCTTGATATTTTATCTAATGTCTACACTATCTCATTTGACATATAAGCTTCACAAAATGGGAAGGTAGTTCATCGTTTTTTCATGTGTTCATCGATAAAATTCACTGTATTTACAATTGAATTACAGAATCAGTTGCCATTCGCAGATTTTTTTCATCGTACCTTGATTTAAAGTTCAGTAATACAGTAAGCACTTGTCGATCAATATGTGTTGTGAAGTATGTAGTGTATAAGGTTCAGAAGTTTGATGATTGTGTGGAATAGGAGTAACTGAACTTTGAGGAAGAGTGATGTGGGTTTGTAAATTTTCACATTATGGTATTGCTAGTGGTTTAATTTTTCCGATTTGAATGATTGGATTATCGCTCTACTTTTGTGAGAACAATAAACTGCATCAATTCCTTGAATATATGTAGCTAAATGGATAGATAGATAGGCAGATATGCAGATACATGTACAGTGAGAAACATATTTGTGAGTAGATAGGCAGATAACGAATCCTAATGGTCACTGTTCGTCGGTTGTGATGTGCTCATAACATTACATTATGTACAGATGTCAAACTACTTGTCTAATGTCTGAAACATTTTCATGAAGTCATGTTAGTTCGTATGGCGTCGAAAAATGAGGAAATAAATGCGAAAATAGGATATCTAATTGTTTCATTTCTTTCACGCACTAATGTATCTTCTTTATTCATTTCTATGGTTTCCGCCAATTCAATGGACAATGGAGTTAACAATATCATACAATCGACATATTTCAACCATGATAACATGGGCGTTCAGGGAAATTTCAGAAGCCAATCACATCAGCTTCTGTAACAGCAAAAACTCCTGCATGTAAGTAGTTGGCGTCGATTGAAAATTCATCATTCTAATTGATAGAATTAACTACAGTGATTGGACTAAGAACCGTGCAATATCTAGTTTCGTTTTAATGTAAGTTATGAAATTGGAAAAACTTGGTTGAATTATTCTGTATATAATCACTGTGGATCATCCGATAAACTGATCAATTAATTGGGATTATCAGTTTATTGTACAATTCATAATCGAAGTCACCCTAGGGAAGGATGTTTGCCTTTTTCATAGGTGAATAATTCCCTTTCATAATGACAATCGTTTACCAAGTAAAAACATTGTCAATTCTTTGATTATCCACGTATATAAGCCGCTCTTCTGAATTGCTTGCCATTTTGTACATATATATTGAAGAGAGCTCAATGTACTTATTCATTTATTCCGTTGTATATTTTATTTTCATATTTCAGGGATATCGCCCTATTTTTGGCACTCGTGATAATACTCATCAAAGCTTTGCACACAGCGAATAGAGGGAATAACATCATCATGATTTTTACAGTAAGTTAAACATAATTTCCAACATTGATTTTGAATTTGAATGTAGTGTCGCCATATATATTCCAGTTCTGTTACATCTAACTTGGTTAGACCCTTTCGATTAATTTATTTAGCCAAACCATTTGTATAGCAACAACTCATATGTACCATTGTTATTTTTTATAATCCGATTTGTTTGAGCTTATACGACTGAGCATTGTTTACGCCTGCGCGCTACGCATTCTCTTCGCTCTAATGTTAATCTCTTGATATTCCCATGAACTCACATGATGTGTGTCGCTTGCTTTTGACCTTGTCAATCATTCATCGCTTTTATTCATGTCTGTGCATGCCCATTTAGTTTGTCATATATCTGTCTTATTCTTATCTGACTATATATTCTTAGTCATATTCGATCTCCTTGATTTGGCTCTTAGCCTTCTCCCATTATCTTCGCCCATTCGCTCGCATTGTAATCCAAAGAGTTGGCTCTTAACGTTCTCCAATTCGCTTCGCCCATTTGCTCGCATTGTAATCCAAAGAGTTGGCTCTTAGCCTTCTCCAATTCGCTTCTCCGCTTCGCTTTGTGTTGTGCCTCGAATAAACGTATTCATCAATACGAGTTCATCTTCTGATTTATAAGCCGAGCTTAAGAACACGCAGTTATCCGGCACACTACATGCATGTTTTACCAATAATTTTTCAGAAATTTGGTTCTCCTTCGTTCTTCGTCAGGATTTACGCTCTGAGTTGGTTATTATGGTTGTGAAGCTGTGATTTTTCTTCTGAGAATATCAAATGAATTGGAGATATTTTTGAGTCAAGGATAACTGTGAAACTGATGACAGAAAGTGTGCATTTCGGGAAAATTTACGACCTGATAAACATAATCGTGTCAGAATCACCGTTTGCATTACAGCTGCGTTAAGTCTGACGTACGCAAATACTCAACCAAAACACTTTCACGCCTAATACTTTGTATTTGCCTTCGTGTGCTTGATTATTCTTCAAACTTGCGTTTCCACCATATGTCATTCATCATTTGATGCTACTCGTAGACATTGTTTCTGTTTGATGAGGTGTCTGCATGCTCTATTATTATGCTGATGTTATATTCACATGTGCAGTGGATATTCAGAGCAGTTAAAGAAATATCTCTCAATTTTAAAACGGCATGTCCTCAGGAGCAACAGTTAACATACAACTCAATGAAGATAAAATTAGCAAAGTAAGTAAAATTTAGAAAGATCCCTGACGTGTTATACTTCATAATATTTCTCGATAATAACGGCTTTCATTTTCTACTAATCACTAACTAACAAATAAAAATGTTTCCTTTCCAGTTGTTTATCACGATAATTGGTGTTGGATTACTGACTTTATGTATTGCCGTGGTATCAACAGGTCATTGCAGGAATTGTGTCATTTTCAATAATGATCTTTGCCATTGAATGCGGTCTAGATACAAAAGGTTCGCCAGCTAAATGGAGGATCCTATTATTTTCAGTTTGTTCCGTTTTAGTGACAGCTGGAATCATCTTCAGCACATTGAGTATATACTGTATATTTATTAATTAGTGTAGTGTAAGTCGTTCTGAAACATCGACGTCTATTTATCAGAATTGATTATTGTTTTCGTGTTGCATAATAAATATGAATGACATCTAATAAACTACCATTTTCTAAATACGTACAACAATTGAAATGAATATTAACTTTATTTGTATGTTACATGTGACTTCCTGTTCAATCAATGTATTTATGTACAGTTCACTGTACGTAAGCTTTTCGCGAATAGTTTGACAGTGTTCTGTCTACAAAAAGTATGTTTGGATTTTCAGACTGAGCGAAGACAGGCATTGATTTTTCAGTATGTTTTGGTGCTGCCGTCGTTTCATCAGTTTAACTAAGTAAACACATTACGTTTAACATATCTGTGAAATATTTTCTTCCACTTTTGTTCTAAATTGTATTTGCAGTTTGTTATTTGCTATATATATCTCTTGCATGTGAACGCTCTAAATGGATTAATGTTTATTAATTTAGGTATAGTTGAATGTATAAAAGCTTTAAGCGAACCATTTTTCAGTGTACTGTGCACACAACAATATTTTTAGATTTCTGACATATGAAATTTCAGCGAAAAAATAACATGACATACACCGGAGGGAGACAGGCATTGATATTTTTGTTTGTTCTGATGCTGCGGTCGTCTTCTCAATTCATCCAAGTACATACATTAGATTTGATTTATCTGTGAATGGATAATGTTAAATTATTGCACAATATTTATTCATAACATGATATGAAATGAAATATTTTCTACATTTTTGGTTCTAGATTTTATTTGCTGTTATGTCGTCTGATTGTTAGTGCGAGGCAATGTTTCTGTTATTTATATATTCTTTTGTCACTCGCCATGTACAAAGTGAATGGTAATATTTCTTACTCCAAACTAGAACTATGAGAGCGTAACGTTCACTTTTGAGTGGAACATCAGTAGTTTCTACACCAAAAGTTGTATTCATGAAAGCAAAAAGTTCAACATTGAAGATTCGGGAATTTCTTTGTTTCTTTCTCAAAAAACTGGATCTTGTCCACGATTATTTGAATAATTAAAATAAATAAACAAATCGATAACAGGTCATTTGCAGGGTTTATATAAGGTTGACATGCTCGAAATTTTGCAGTCAAGCTATCAGTGAATGTCGGTTATTGTTTCGTGTCAGTATGATGATTTTAATTTATGATTATGTCCAGACTAAATGTGACTGTTTTTTTACAATTACAGGTGCTTGCATTGAAAATTTTTTATTTGATAAAAAACATGAAACTGAAAGACTAACCTGCAGTTTACATCCCTTTTCTTTATCCGTTTGAATATATAACGCTGATGATTATCTCACAATTTCATGTAATTTATTTCTTCGATTGCTGTGGTTGAATCGTACTATTTAGTTGAAGCAATTATGTACAGTGATCATTATTTCGTTGCTTTTAATAAAATATTTTTATCTATGTAAACGTGTTCTCGTTTGTATATAGGGATTATTTTACACGTCATCACAAATTTTGATGTGAATGATCTGTAATTGATCTTCTCTCAGGACCCTTCTTTAAATATTTCTTCAAATCACAATCATTTCAACATCTATTGTCTACTTCAGTATTATGTGTATTTGATCTAAATTCCCATCATATAGATATTACCTGACTGAGCAAGCGAAATTATATTAACGGAGCATCTGGTAAAATAAAACTCAAGGCTACCTGTCTCCCTTGTTCATATTTGAATTAACCAAAGTACTTGTGATATCGAAAAGCAGTAAATTCTGATCTGAAAATAATGCTGTGTCATCGATAGAGACGGGACAAATTCACCAGATCGTATATCCTAATTATTCGGAAACTACTATTCCATAAATGAAATCATGGGGAACAGCCTTCTAGTATTGTGTGTTTATGTACGACTTGCATGATTCTGTAGGAGTCTAGTTGATTTGTGCGGAAATACGTGAAGCAGCATGATTCAAGTCAAACCGCAATAAAAATCAAACCAAATAAAAAAGACGTGACTTTGCAGTAAACCGTAGGAGCAGGAACCTGTTATAAGGGTGGCGGTAGTTATGAATAAAAATCCACGTTTTCCGCTTATCATTTGTTGAATTTTCACGTTGACTTATCAATTTGTAATCGGCAAATTTGTAATCGACAATTTACAATTCACATTCATCTTAAATCTAGCAAATTGAATTTTCAACAAACCTGGTTCATTGGTTCACACAAGGCTTTCTAAGTATTCTATTTTAGTTTCTATATATATCGTCACAATCGATCGAACAATAGGATAAAGTGTGGCGGACGTGCATTTATGCTTGAGAATATGGGTTGATAACGGATTTTATCTATCATGTCCTTAGCTCAAAAACGACTCCGTAAATTTAACAAATTCGAGGTGCCATCCAAAGCGCCTATAAAGTACATTTATCACAGTGTGACCCTAAAGCACTTCAGTGGTTCACCACCGTTCACACGTGGTGAAAATAAATGATGTCATTTGAAAACTATTTCATTGACATGTCCTGCTGATTATTCAGGCTAACATTTCAATAGTGAAGTAAAAACAACTCTCCAAATGGAGATGGCATTCGAAAGCCTCGGTTGCGCACATTAACGCTTAGCCTGCAAAACACTTAGCTGATTAACAATAAAATGAATCAATCAGAAATTTGGCGTTACCAACTACTGTTGCTTTTTGTGAAAGTTTATAATAGTTTTAGATTCTATAGGCGTGAGCTTTACTGATAAGGACTTCTCGTCAGGATTCCAGAAAACAGACTACGAATCTAATTTTCATTCAGTACATGATAACTGTTGGTATTGGTCTGTGGCGGTCGTTCACTATCATTGAAATCATCAACTTATCATTGTAGCTTTTTAGACAGTTTTTCGATCAAATTTAACTAACGTGTTATTTAAGATATACAGATTACTCATGGAGAATCTGAGTCGAAAAGTATGAGTCGGTTCAGCTGACAGAGCTGATAGGAATGGTTTCAACAAGGTGTTTAGTTTGTGCACATTTGCAGAAATATGAATGTCACAGTTAACAGTATACCTTACTTGCAGCATTAGATCGTGTTTATTTCTAGCTGACCGCTTTAGCACTAAAAACGGAATCAAACTGGGCTTATATTCACTTCCGATCACGTCATCATGTAGGACATCCTAATTGCAATAACATCCATTGTAACTGCACACACTGAGAAGACATGAAAGAAGTCTGAGTTAACAGAGGGGGGGAAATAGTACTAATGCATAGACTATTTCAATTTTTTATTGAACCATACTATATGAAAGTGTCATGCGAAAAGAACCTTTATTTGTCTGCTCCTCCGATCGTACCTTGAGTCGCCTACAATTCTTTTCCAACCAGCTCTGTCTCGAACTAGTTTCTAGTTCGATACGAGTAATCGACGTTCTTCATATGTTTGTCTTCATCCATCCGTATAATGCGTATTAGGTCTCCCTATCTTTCTTTGGTCCAGATGGCTTCAAGTCGGAGCTTGTCTTGTGGGGTAATCGAGTGTTTACCTCAATATGTTTCCTTTACATTGCCAGTGCTTCTTCCTGATGTTTTTAATAATTCATGTCAATTATTTTTCCTAATGTTGTTGATCAACAATCAATTGTTTTTTAGTGTGTTACTTCTTGTTCACGTATTATATTTTTATTTCCTCATTCATCACCATCCCAACACTTTGCATTCTTACATATTTATGGCATTTCTTATCTTTAATTAGCTGCCCTAACTTAATAAACTCAAACTTACTATTAGCTGACCTATATCTCACAATGTAAACAATAAGTTACCGTTAAATCAGTGAGATACGCTTCATGATTATCGAGTCACACATACCGAAGCCACAGTCGTCTCGTTTGCTTATATTGTGTAACAAGTAGAGAGAGTGAAATTCCCATAAGACGTACAACAAATAGGTCCCACAATGGAAAAACATTATTTAGGTTCTGCCACTGAACGTAAGTAAACCTGACATTACAAAAGGAGGCAAAAGCATTCATGATGTTAAATCGGTAACCTCAATCTACCCTTGACCGTGGCCAAAACATTTTGTTTGCTTACGGCTCGCTTCGATACAAAATATTCCTCATGTTTAAAATATATGAAGGTAAAATTGTTTAACAAACGGTTCGTTGATCACGAATTTGTGATCTTCGACTTATGACCGAGATACGATTATTTCAATTCGAATTTCCTGAAATGCACATATTGTATTTAAAGACATTGACTGAAAGTACGCACTGCAATAGTACGAATGCATAAAAAGTATCGTAAAACCAAAATTTATATTATTGGTTATAATGACGAATGTTTCTTGTATACCGATTGCGTTCACCAATTAAAGAAGGAGTCACTAAAAAGCCATGTAGAACATCATTTAGCACTTTTGAGCACGATAGTAAATGTAAACACATAAAATTTGTATTTTTCAAGAATTGAGTAGTCTGTGAAAATGTTTATCGTTAAAATATCACCATAATGAGATATGCTTTTACAGATAACTCATCTTAGCTGGATTGACCGTTGGGCGTTCTCTTTCACTCAGTCAAATAGGCTTCCGTATAATTGAGTCAAGGTGACACGAAATCCTGTCCATCATTCAGCGGTGAGTATCAATTGATACACTAATATAGTTGGATCTTACAGATCAGTTTCCAGTGATCGGATTATCAAAATCAACTTTCCATGACATCTGTCTGTCATCATTATTGCACATAAATGTGCAGAAGTTTATATTCATTGTATGTAGGAAATGGCGATATGGCTTATTCAAATAGCCAAATGAACGAAGTAGTCCGAAAAAGATCCGCCATCTGGTGTGTACAATCTCTCATTCCTTACATGAACTTAAGAGAATTAAAAAATAGTTCATCCTTTTTATTGCGGAATATCGTCATGTATTAGTTGATTATGTTCACTGCATTAGCAAATAAATTAGAGAATCTGTTACTTATCGCATAATTTTTAATTAATTATTTGGTCCAAAGTTTACTGATAATCTTATCCATTGTCAATCAATATATCTTGTCAGATAATTGGTTAAAAGAGTTATAAATTTGTGTAATTGTATTGAATTGTGGTAGCTGAACTTCGGATAGTAAGAAAGTGAGTTTTTAAATTTTCATAACATGATACAACTTGTTCTTTAAATTTTATGATTTTCCTTTATTGTGCCAGTACTATAAACGGCATTGTATCTGTGAATAAAAGTAGATGTAAGTAGATAGATAGAGAGATAGGTGGAAACATTTGTGGGCAAATGAATTTGTGAGTAGGTAGATAAACAGTGAATAATCATTGTGACCCACCATCGATTCACTGCTGTTCGAAAGCGTACAAAACACAACGATTTCAAACTACTTTCAGACGTGCGAGACATGTCTATTATTGCATAACAGTAAATATATCTTTGAAATTGAAAGAAAATAAGTGAAGAAATTAGCATTATTATTTTTATGTTATTGAATTATTACTTACTTATGCATCTAAAATTTCCTCAAATTTACTCAAAGATGGACTCACTGATTTCAACCGTGATAACATTGGCATTCTGTGCAGCGTCAGAAACTGGAAACAATATTGTCTGTGACACTAAAAATTCATGCATATAAGTAATTGAAGTTGATTGAAAATTCCCCATTCGATTTGACAGATCCAACGAAACTGTATGGAACGAGCAAGATCGCCAAACTGGTGTCGTTTTAGTGTAAGTCTTAAAATTTTTTTTCCTACATGGTTTTCGATGATCATCCATTGAACACAAAAATCATTTGATTATCAGTTCAATACATAATCTTAAAAAAACTTCTCAATGTAGGCATCTCATTAGAGAATGTTTTCATTTCATAAGTTACTAATATCCGAACAACATGTGAATTGTTTATCCAGTATTCATAATGTCGAATTCTTCTATCATCTTTGAAGCATACGTACATAAAATGTTGCTCATTCAAATTGCACACGATTTGTTGCATATATTTTAGAGAGAGCTACTTTTGATTCGTACTATGCCTATTCACACTTGAATTTATTTTGTTTTTATTCCAGAGGTATCGCACTAATATCGACACTCCTCATTTTACTCGTCTATACGTTACATACCGCATCTACAAGAAATTCCATCATTATGTTCATAACCGTAAGTTGAACATGATTTCTAATGATTTTTATGATTCTATCAATACTTCTTTTGAGCTTTCGGGAATTTTGTTCTCATCGGATCCTTGACAGAATTCACTATTATACACAGTAATATTGAAATGCGTTTCTGAGGATGTCAAATGAATCATGTTCAAATAGGATTCAGATAACTGTGAAATCGATGATTGACACATGACGAGAAGAGTTGAGATGTGCAGCTAGGGTGACTGACTGATTGCATGAATAGAAGCTTGTCAAAAATACCGTTTGCACTGCATTTGTGAAAATGTCAAAGCAAAAAACTGTTTTTTATTGTATTTCTTCAGTATGCAAGGTTATTCTTCAAACTTTTTTAGTCACAATGTGTATGTTTTCACTTCGTTATTGTTGTTGTCGAAAAGTGCTTTCAGTTCGACGTAATTATGGACAATAATCACAAATTGATTGTTATTCATAAAATACTTTGATGAATATAAACGTGTTCTTGACGCCATCCGTAGATTATTTGATTTGACTATCGAAATGATGCTGAGAGCAGAGCGGGTTACTTGAAACATTTGATCGTACATATACACTACTTAGATTACCCGGAGACCACATTTCAAGTAAATGAAATCGCAATAGACAGTCCTGGTTTACGCATATACATAGTCACGCAAATGTTGTATGTGTATATGTGAATTGCAAGAGTCACAGTGAGTCTAGTTGTGTGCAAGAATATGTGAGCCAATCAATGCTTCACGCAAGACTGGGATAAAAAAGCTAAAATTATAGCTGTAACAGTGGCTTTTCATGATAATCGACAAGAATCAGATATCGATTGTTGAATCGCCCGCATTTAATTACCGACTACAACATGCCTATTCTTTGTTCTCTAAGTATATAGTGATTGTATTTCCTGTGATTCGAAGAACATTTGATGCTTGTGTCATTGTCATACAGTCGAGCTTTACACTCATTCAGATAGGCATTTAGACTCACATTTAATTGATAATATACAAATGTGTAAGTCGCAAACTTGACCCATTGCCTCGTTCACATAATGGTAATATTCATGTTCGACTGTGAGTAAATGGAAAACTTGTGCACTTTATACTCTGCAATATCAGACTAAACAAATTCGAATACAACTTTGTATTATTAACGGACTACTGAGACGTTTACATTACCAAGTATACGAATAGAAGTTGAAGTTTAAAGCGTCAGTTACCCACGTTAACGCTTTGCCTGTAGAACAGTAAACTAGGAAAGGATGTTATTTTTGTCTAACTTCAATCAGTCATGATTCTCGCATGACTATCATCGGTTGTGGTTTGAGAGAAGCAGACTCAGCTTCCATAGGAATGACCTCTACCCAATCACGAAAATTTTATTCAGAAGTTAGTCAGTTTAGTTAATGTGGTGGAGAATAGCTTCTGCAAGATGCATTTAGGTGAATATCACTCTCACAGATAACAGAATACAACCACTTGAAGAATTGTATCATCAGTGGTTGTATGACATCACTTGAGCACGACAAACTGAAATGGTTTTATCGTAAAACTAAATGCAGTATGTGTCGCGACGCTCACGCTGTTAACAAATCAATACGATCTTCAGATATCACAATTTAAAACCGATGGTCTCTCACACGTAGCGTGGGTATATATGCTTTATCTACTTGAATAAATGGAATATTGTTAATGAATATGATCCAACGAAGCAATGTAACGTCAACAAGTATGAGAGGAAACATCACACACTGCTGCCCCATGATTTATCAGCCATAAGCTTGATTGATAAACCTGGTGCGTTGACTGGTTGGAAATTACCAAATCTCTGAACATTCAAGTGCATTTCGGAATGATTCTAGTATGGTTAAGATCGAAAATTATCAGATTTGTATCCCAAGCTCTTCCAGATAACGTGTCTGATTTGAAGTACATAAGATTAGAATGTTTGAGGTCCCCCGGTTTGAAGTCGTACCAAGCGTAAATGGTAGTTCTAACTATAGGTGGTAATAAAACGAAAAAAGTCACGAATGCTTCTTTTGAAATACTCCCTTAAGATTGGTCTGAACTTGCTGTAACTGAAAGTACTTCACTGCTGTTGGGACTGAGGATTACCTGTGTAGGTGTAAATACAGACGCGTCTTGAGGCAGTTTAAATCGAAAACAAGGGATTCGAATTAATCACGGTTTTATTTTTCATCACAATTATAAATGTTCATCACTACTTAAACAGATATTACCACTCCGTTATTTCATCAACACATTTTTGGTAAGTCAAATGCACAGCAGAAAAATGCTATTTTGTCCCTCCTGGATAGATCAGATTCTTTAGACAAATAATATTTGTTTGCTTTAAACACAGATTGTTTCGAATTTTCGGAGACTGCTTCAATTCACAACCAAGATGCACAATTACATTCAATGCAAGCGACATTATCGAAAGAAGAACAAATCAATACATTAGTCGTTATGACTAAATATCAGCTTAAAAAATGTACTTTCAGTTCATAGAGAAACATGGTACTCCAGTGAATACATAATAAACAGTAACTATAATAAAATACTAATATAATCATGGAATTGAACAGAATAACAAAATGTACCACTGAATGAATCAACTGAGACAAATAAGTAACAAAGCTTCCAGAAATGTATGTTACACTCACAATGATAAAGTTGTTTGCTTAGCTCTTAAAACTTGACGAACATGTAATGAAAATATATGACCTTTAATTGACATACACTAACGATTACAATTATTCCTGAAAACAGTCTCTTTTGTGTTTCTTTCTTATTCATTTGAATAACACGTCTCATTGTTGAAATGTTGATAAATGTGAAAGTTCGAAATTATGTAATGTAAATTTATTGTTGAACAACATTTTTTTTATTCTCTGAATACTAAATTTGTACTGCTTTTCTGTATGTGATTACCTTTAATCCTGTGTATTTTACCAAGTGATTGGGTTAGTGAAGTTTATTAGTTTCGTATAGAAAATGTCATTCATACATTGAAAAAACTTCCCTACAAAATATGTCAATATTAGTTGATCTTAACGTTCACAAAGGACAAATTACAACTTAAGGCATCCATTTTATTTCATTGTTTATTTTCATCTACTGACCTTGCAAAATAAGTAGTAGGATAAAATCACAAATCATTTCCTTATTGCCTAAGACTTATCGATGAATAGAAATGAAAGTTGTATTCAGTGCGGAAGTTTATGTGTTAAATAATATGAATAATTAAAGAGTGAAAGCTTATGTATATTCTAAAGTAGGCGCAAATAAAATAGTATTGCAAAAGTAAATATGCTGTTATGTTTTATCACACATAGAATGAAACGCAAGTGAACGAGATGA
>CALYCR020000480.1:0-13710 GCA_944470395.2 Schistosoma turkestanicum
CAAACAATAATATTTATGTTATTCGTGAAACTCGATCACTTGATGTGGTTAGGACATTTGTATCATATACTCAACCACCGACTGCATTGACCAGTTATGTTAAGTGGTGTAGGAGTAGGTTGGAATAAAGCTAGGGGTGAGCAGACCGAATCATGGCAGTAATCCATGAATTCACCCCTAGGTAGACAGAGTCATTTGGTAAATGTAGGCTACCTGATTGAGGTCCGCGAGACGAATGTCATCGATGGTTAGAGACGTAGAATGAAATGGCTTATCATCGTTTACAATGACGCAAGTGCATTCATTCGTCGTTTTCTCTATTGTTCCTAACCTTCTAAATTCCTCATCGTCTCTATCTTTCTCTATCTAAAGATATCCCAATGAATTATACATCTGAATTAATATCTTCAAACTCTAATCTTCTACATTACCAGCAATACCACTGCCATCGCTACATTTATAAAATTTGAACTGACAGCTGCGTCTGTGGGCTGATGCAGAACAGCAGCCTGAATTTATGTACTCATCTACAAAGATCTACTTTGTAACTGAATGACTTATTTATGGTATACCACAAAATATTCTCATTCAGTTTCTAAAGAGAAATTCAGTTATCACTGTTTAACAGCTGATACAGATGAATTTATACGAAAATGAACTATTCTAATTTTTTGCACGGTATGTTCAATGCTGAAATTATTCAGCTCTCAATTTATCATGTCCATATTTTTTTATTATTATGTTTATTAGGAAATATTGTAAATTGTTTTCAATGTATAAATAAGATAATAGAATAGTATATGTCAGAATGTCTGATAAGTTGATGATTTCATGTGAGTGAAAGCTTAATTCTCAATGTGATTTGTTCTGAACTTGATGAATACCTGTGTCACTCTCAATGATTATTCAGTAACAGTAGAGCATTACAGTTGACTTACAAGATTCTCCAAAAATTAGTTAAGTGAAAATGTTATGTTCAGTAAACTCTGAGGTTAGGTCGTTACAGAACTATCAAAATTATATATGCAGTATAATGGAAATAATATTTCATTTTTGATCGGACACGAAAACATCATTGTCTCAATGATGTCGGTGTTGAAAATGAGAATAATATACTTTTAGCTGTCATTCACGCTGTTTAGATGATAAGTCGGTGTCATTATGAGTCGGTATCAATCATTATTCAGTTGAAAGTTTATCAGTGTCCTGTTGATGACAGTATGTATTCCCAACAATACACAAAATGCCTCACGTCTTAAGTGACAAATCTCATTAATTCTTTGTCTATAAACCATAATACGTCTAAAGTTATAATTACACACAATTATAACGCTTCAGTACACGGAGTATTCATTGAATTACAGTATGGAACTGAAACATTGAATTTAAATATCTCGCTGATAAAAATAGATCGAAGTGGATCAGTGGATCGACTTATACATGACCACAGGTAATCCTAAATATGATTATAAATTCTAAACATGATTCATTTATAAATCATTCTCTGCTTAGCTGTCCTATTATAGCTATAAGTGAATGTAACACAAACTGATAGTATTCAGAAATATCAAGCAGTCGACCAATTTTTGTTTATTACCACCTTCATTTATAACATAGTATTCTATTTATTGCTAACAGACTAAACAGAAGCTGACCAACAAAATTTCCTCATATATCAATCTGCAATAATGAAGATCGTTTGATTTGTTTGAAGAATTTCACAAAAATATCATAAGTAATATCTTGTTCAACATACCAACTGTTGATAGCTATATTAAGTCATCATCAAATGAATGAAAAGCACAAATCTAGTGAACACTGTACAACATCTACTGAAAAAAGTCAACTTATCATTCACCTGTTGTCTTAAGATCATTGAAATCAATAACACAACAAAAATCATCATTTTATTGAAATGTGATGCCAAACGCTAAAATTTAGCTACAAAAATATCAATTTATCTATCAATAGAATGATTGGTAAACAATGTTTAGTGTAAATAATGAATTGTATTTACATTTCATCCATTTTTTTAATACATTTTAATAATGAATTGAATTAAATACTCGTATTCAATTCTGGTTTGCGTACGTTGGAAAGAACAGTTTAAGTAATAGAAGAACTTTCTTAGTGGCTGCCGATTTCTTTGGTTACTTTTCTTTAGTTGAAACAAGGCTGATTTTTTCATTTGAACTATGCTTAAGAATAAAACTGATCTCTCTGAATATTTGGCAGATGCTGAAAGATGCTAGCTCGCAGTAATGTGAATTATCCTCTGATGGCTTGTTTGGATAAATATCACTGAACAGATTTTCCGAAATTGATCGATTGACCGTCACAAACAAACAAATCAATGAAGTCGCTTTCCTGCCTAAAAACGTATCTACATCTAAGCTTCACGAAGTACATAATATGATTATTGAGAATAAATAGTTTGAAAAAAAGGCAACAATTTGAAATTGTGTTGACAAACGCAAAACCTCCGATTCACCCAAACATCGACATTTAATCAAGTTAGGACGTTTCTTTTAACAAGAAACTGTCTGTACGATTATAAATCACAATAATGATAAATTATAAACTAACCGTTTGCCACATTGTTAGCATTTGAAAGAAAACTCAAATAATTGTACCGTACATATAGATTATTTTTTAAACTAGATTCTTATTCAGTCTATTGACAATCAAAATAATAATGTGGAAACCTATATCAAAATTCTATTGGATTCAAAGTAAACAAGAAACCTTGGTTTACTTGAATTTAAAAGTCAAATAACTGAACGAAATCTCACGTTTTGCTATGTACCTCCATTTAGTGTCAAATGAGGTCAGTTTCTCAGGAATAATAATCATGAATAAAACATCAGTATTCATACACATCGATGAATGCATATCAATTTGTCTTCATTGTTTGCGTTCCCTGAAGTGTTGATAAGTACATGAATTCTTGATGCGCAATCGTTTCATCTAAGCAATCGTACATTGATTTTGAATGTATGTATGTGAAACGTTGATTAGAAATGCAGGTTCAAAAAAAGAAACTTATGCCAGATATTTCGACATATCTTCACGTGTACAATTTGACAGTGATCAGACTGCGATTATGAATAATTTGCTTCGTGATACTTAATATCGTTTCTGTCACCATATCACGATTTTCGTTTCCTGAAAATAATATCTGAATCTGCAGTTCAAACTAAATCTATCAAACCTAAACATTAACACCGTTAGATATGGACTGTGGACTGAATGTCATTCGTTTGAGAGTGATACTGAGGGACTTAGGTTCGATTCCTGCTACCACCAATGTGCACTAATGATGAGTCTAGCACTAGATCGGAAAGGCCGTCTAGAGCTTCGAAGATTTTATTGCTGGTTTATTAATGACTGATCAGTTCTTGTTTTCTTTGGATATTATATCAATCACGTTTGGTGGTTAAGTTTTAATTATTTTAACAGATCACAACATATGCTATTTCATTCTTTAACTGAAATTTATAAAGAATACATAGCATGTGTCTAGCAGGCAGATCGCTGTCGAACATTGCAACTTTTTACCTAAATGCTTCCAGACTTGAAAGTTTTTAACTAAATTCGACAAACAATATGTTTTTGTATTATTGTGACATTATAAAATGCATCACCATACTAAAATACTGTTGAAATTCTCTTGGTACCATGAAAATATAAATATGGCGTATTGATTTTCGCCTGAAGTCAACTGAAGAATCACATTTGTTTACATCTATAACTGACTGGAAATAATGGTTACGTGCGATCATATGAGGTTTTTGACGATGTGACTTCTGTTTTATTCAAATAATGAATACCGCTAGAATAGTTTGTGCATTCAACCATTGATTTGGTTAGTTAGTACATTTAAATATCAAAAATATGTGTTTTGATAGAGTCAACTCATCACTGTTTTAACTTGCCTTTTCTTTCAAAACTTAGGTTGATTCAAACACCGTTGAAAAGCCAATATTTCACTCATCTCACAGAATACTTATATTTCCACCATAGCAACTCACTAAATTTTCGCTAGTGCACATCGATAAATCGGAAAATGTAGCTGTGATAAAAATCACAGTAAATATCTTAATAATCTAAACATGAACAGACTAATGACATTCAACTCAGCAAGGATATGCTAAGAATGTTACTATAACTAGATTCATTTCCGAATCATTTACAGTTGATGAACATTATGCTGTGAGTTTACTATTATGTCGAGCTCACATGGCTTGCTCATCAGCTTTTGGACAATTTAGTCAATCTACTTTTTTTCAGTTATTCTCCTGTCATCTGAAGTTGCCAAACTATTTGCTGTAATCTTGATTGTTTTGGTCAAAGTATGCTAATGTGTCACTTACTTCGCTTATCACATGTCTAGCCTTTTTGGTCTGACTATAAATGCTAAGTCATGCATCGTTGATTTTGGTTAGCATGCTTGCCTACTGCTCGCCGCTTCACTTTGCTTGTACGCTACGAATACTTATGTTGATTTGCACGAACGATTGCCAGAAATAAAGTCATCTTATTACCGCCATAGCACAAAAGGCATTCGCTGAATTATGCTTTACGGAAACTGAAAGGATTATAAATTAATTTGTACACTTAAACGTTCATAAAAACAGAAGTTAATTCATGGGTCACTAATTTAATGAACCCTAATTGAATTGAACGCACGCACGAAAGTTCGCCATCCTTCAAACTGACGTTTTAGTACAATTCATCTAACTTTAATTGTCCTTAATTATACAGATGTGTTTCTGTTTTTATCAAACAATCAAAAAAAAGTCCTTCTTCATTGTTAACATCTAAACCAAGGGACTGGCCGTCGGTTCCAGGAATTAAAAACATCGAACATAGAAGGTAAAGAAGATTTGAATTCTATTATTATTGGTACTCATTGTGAACTGACTAACGAGAAATTAGCTTTATGAAAACACATTCGTTTGAATTTTGATGAAATCATATCAACACTGGAACAATAAAAAAAATTTAACTTGATCAATAAGTTTTCAATTACCAATCGTACACTTCGATTAGCTTACAAACAATTTTAGTGGATGAAATAGTGCGTCTTACTCTCATTTACAGTTGATTGAATTTTGTTAATAACAACCAACTAACTGAGTTCTTATTATGTGACAAAATGAGTAAAATCGTTTTCTCTTCTATTTTTTTTCATTGTTTCCGATGCGAAACATCTTACTTGAATTGTTTTATAAAGATCAATATTTGAATGTTTTCAGTTCAAAAGAACTTTTGGATCATTTATTAGAAAATTGCTGTGAACAGAATAATAACTGAATGTAACGCAACAGACGCCTACATGTTATCAAACATGTAGCTTTGAAAATAATGGTACGCAAATAACGAACATACAATTTATTACATGTACATATTTAGAGATGTGGGATACTTTTTTCGTACAAAAACACTAATGTTCCACAATTCTTGAATGTTGAGGCATTACTTTTTTCAATATGCATTTAATCAACAATTAGTGACTTAGATATCTTTTGTCGAATTTTGTTGCCGTTGTTTGGTCAAAATGAGTTATTTGTCAAAACCAGAATTTTTATAATTTTTCAAAATCCAGTTTATTGACTGGTGAGGTAAATAAACTTATTGTATATTTATTAATTACCAAGACTATCATATACAAAATGTTGTTGTCATAATTTTTCTATCGATCAATTTACTTAATATCATACGATTTACTGTTCCTAATTTCGCTCACAATTTTTTATTACATTCTCCTCGAATCAGAAAGGTTTTTGGCTGATACATGTCAAATTATTAGTTTTTAGTTATTATTTAGATGCTACCTGGTTTGTATGCACATTAAGGAATCTCTGAAAGCGAAGAAACCATCGCTGTCTAGTAGTCGTTCAACATGGATGTTGATCTACGGTTGAGATAACTTAGCTTTCAGAGGTCTTTCGATCATAGAGTAACAAGACTTTCGTCCTTGTGGCACATTAGTTAATCGAAGGTAGTCTGAGTCGAATAGTCCATAATCTCGCTCTTGCATCTAGCTTGACCGGTGATAGAGGAGTTTTCTACCCTTATGCTAAGGCCATTCTTTAATGATCCAACCTACCCCATAATATCCCCATAAATAACTGGATGACTTATCGCTTCATATCTTGTGCATTAGTGGCAGATCGCTCAACGATCTAACACACTCATTACCTAATGATTACACATTGTGCGACACAACAAATTTAGAACAGATCACTCGAAATTTGAAAAAGTGTAGCTAAGCATGTAAGTTGAATGTGCCTAAAAATGAGGCGTCTCGCAAATATTTTATCAACACTTCTCAGGCTTTAATTGTTAATACAATATTCTCCAATATTGAAGATGCCATAAAATCTCTATCTGTTATTTAATTTAAAGCTTTTGAGTTCACTGGAAAACTGCACAGTCAAAATATGACTATCTACAATATACTGAACAAAGTCTTACTAGGATTAGTGAGGAACATAATAAAACTCTGAAGACTTCACTGTTACCCTTTTACAATTTATTGAGCAGTTACACAACAGACACCATTTGACCTCCTTCAATAAGCAAGAGTAAATATATAAAATATATGAAAAATACCATGAGGAATGTTGACTATCTATTATTTTTACAGTAAACTGGGACTACAATTTCTATGCAAAATAACATTCGTAATAATACGTACACAGCTCGACAGGTTCACAAAATAAACAGAAAATCTTTTTGATGTATTTTGTGGGAAGCGACTTGACAGTCGAACGAATAAATAAATCCATCAATCTGAGTTGCATTGATTTCTCAAATATCCAGATACCTGCAGATACTGTAGAAGTTTGTATTAAACCTTACACATACGCAAATTGACTTCCTCATAAACTATCATTTGTATATACAGAATAAATAAACTGTAATACTAAAAATAGTAGTCGACAAATTTAACATTCATGCGACTTACACCATATCAAACACCACTAATAAATGCATTGAATAATACAAACGTTAACATACATTATGGACGTTTGATTGTTCTGAATTAACTTCCAAATAAAAATCTCGTTCAAATTATACTGAATGGATAGAATATGACCAGTAACAGAATCTAGAACGTAAGTCTTTACCCATTCGGCACTTGTCTTCAGCCAGATGTTCCTGCATCTCGATGACTACAACCTGCAAATATCTTCGTCTCATTCAAACGTTCATGAATTCAATGGATAAATGGATCGAATTTTATAACTTTTCACATACTCACAACTGTCGATACTTTTTTCAAAATGAAAACGAGCTCTTATTCTATGGTTGTTCAATTGTGTCACGACATTCTTCATTCTTGGTGAGATATTCACTGTTGTAGTTTGAAGTGCTGCTTAAGTCATGGCTGGTCACTTAAAAAGAACGTTCTTTATTCTTGAGTGAAACACCTATTAACTGCTACTTTGAACAAATTATTTGATAGCACTTTAATTAATTTATATATGTTTTATTAAAATTGCTCGAAGTTGTAATTTGAGATAATTTATTCCATGAAAATTGATTTCTATACAAAGTCATTTGATGAAAAGAAATAAAGCCAAGAGTTCCAGTTTCAGTTGACAATATCTCAAAACTAGTTGTTGCTTTCAAAGTAATAACAGAAGCTTATTATCAGTAGATTTCCAAAATTTTATATGACCAATGTAAAATGTGATTCTATTTACATTTATTGATTGAGATTTATTGATTGACGTTACTATTCAGTTATTAGTTACTTTTCAATAGGTCTGAATCCTATAAACGTTGTGCAAGCAGATCGTTTATAATCTCTTACTCACTCTGAAGCTAGAAATCATCAGTTTCTTCTAAACTACAGGTATATCCTTGTCTGTAGCATTCTATCAACAGCTTCCATTTACGACTTAACATTTCTCTCGTTAATTTTATAAGCTTCCAGGTGTTTTGCGAAATAAAATACGATGTATACTTATTGTTCAGCTTCAGTATCAAAGAAGGTTTTCTGTAATTTCTATGTTTCCGAGTCGTAACGCGATCTGACTAAAGGTAACTGTATTAATGCAAATAATCAGAATCAGTATTTTGATGGTCAAAAATTCATTCTCGCAAAATAGTGCTGATTTACCAACGAAATAAGGAAAATTTGAGTGTCAGCGTTCTTGACATACCTCAGTCAGGTGGGTCAAACATCAGATGAAAAAGTAGATATAATCCCGAATCGAATCCTTTGTTGTCTCTTGAACGAACAACTGTAAGTGATTACTTCTTACAAAATAACCATTTAACGTTAAGTTGCTTTTGGTTTCTTCATTTTAAAATTTTACTGAAAATTCGAAATAAAAATCTGTGTAAATCCAAGATGTAAATGTTTCTAAAATCACTAATCAAAACTCACCTTCATCAGCTAAAATAATAAAAATTTGTACGCAGGAACAATCTTTTTAAATGGGTTTTCAGAATCAGTGACATTTCAGTGAATGGTGTCTATTCAGGGTTGTTCAATATTCCCTCAGTATATGGAAACTAAGGGTTGTTTATTATTTGCTTCCTTAACTTCAGTAATTCACTTTATGTTACTCATTGAATGTGATGTAAGTTAGTCATCTATCAATGTAGTCACCGCTTATTCCCAGTTGACGATATTCTCTCAACTACCATCATTGTGGAATGATAACTTATAACCAATAAAATGACGTGTGAGCTATGATCTGCTGTAATTTCATTTTGCAAAATGTGACAAGTTTTCGCATCGAAATATATAATTTACGTTTCAATAATATACTGACTAAAGTTCATATTTTATTCCCCTTTGGTACTTTTTGTAACTACTACTACAATTTACAAATTTAACAGTCATAATCAAATAAAAATATTATCGGGTGTTTATACACTGTGTTGTAAACCATGATGTAGATTACTTCACAAGGAAACTTTCATTTAAGATTTACAACAGTCTCAATTTACAAATAATACAAAGTTTGCTTAGTTAAAACTTTCACGTCCAATTGCCTTCGATTATTCTTCACTCTACAATTTTCAATAAAAATTCACAGTTCAAAGTGTATGTAAACTCACTGATGAAAACTCACCTTTATCAGCTGAAATAAAAAATAATTTGTGATCTTAAGAAATGTGTCGAATTTCGGACTAGTAAATTCTAATCGCTTGAATAAGAAACAAGGGCTCAGGTGTGAATAAAGTCTATTTATTTTGACTACAAGATGATGGTCCTAAGATGATCAATTTTGTTAGTAAAATAAAAATTTTTGTTGTTAAAATGACTGATACACACTGTGAACCTGAATAAGCTAATATGTTCAATAACATTGTGACATCAATGATCCGAATCAATGTGGACCAGATCGGGTGAGAGAAAAAGTTATTCAGTGGCTGAGTTCAGTCGAATGTTTAGTATAAGACTGTGTAGTGTAGAGTGTTATTTCAATTCGATAAAAAATATTATGCTAAGGTTAGTCGCAAGTTATCTGGTCTAGCGATCAGAAGAATAATTGTAGTTTGAATATTAGAGAATATTAGAGATTACTTATAAACATCACCTCTAATTACATAAACTTAGTGCGTGTATGCATGAAGTAACTTTATAATTATTGTAATGTTACTAAAACGTTAACACTAATTGATTTTAAACTTCCGTATTTGCAAAGATCATTTATCTGCATTTTCAATCAGTGACTTAGCACTTTTTGGCTATCATATCAGAATAACTATTATTCTACTCTGATTTTAATGTACGCATCAGTAGACTCACCATCCACTCCATTAAGTAAATATATTGGATAGATGAACACGATGGCGAAGAAAACGTTCCTCATATTTATGATAAGTTCGATTTGTAAAATCATTTTCAATGGAAATTGTAACACACAGGTCAGAACAGTGAGGATTAGCCGTTGTGGTATGACCAACATGTGTAAGTTACTAATCATTAAATTTGTTCAAACCTGAATGATGTGTCTACTCATCACTCACATCCGAATGTAACCAATTTATTACGAATTAAAAAGCTAATCAAACTCAAAATAGTGAAATAGCGTGAACAACGTGAATTTTTCTCATTAGCTGCTTACTATGTAAACATACCAGTATCGATCATTAAAACCACTGTCATCTCACCTGATGTGAAATGTACATATTGATAGGTGTGAGCTACATTAGTCAAACTACGACAGTCATGTTTTAAAGTTATCAGGTTTCGGAGATGATGACAGTTGAATGACGATTCATTGGCAATTCTTCCCCTTACTCTGCCAATGACTACATTTTAGCTGCAATATGCATTTTAAAATGTGTTGCATTTTTGGAAGTAGGCGAGTTGTTTGATGATCATTTGCATCATTTTCAAATAACATATAAAGTGCGAAATTTCAAAGAAACTGATCTCAAACAGTTGACTGCCGAATGATCAACACATTGTTCTGTGAAAATGAAATCAGACTTGCGGTCATGTGTTAGTTACTCAGCATCCGTTGGCAGTTTATTTCCATGCCCTGAGGGATTAAGTGCATCTGTGAGTTGTTTAGTCATTTTAGTCTGAGAATCGAAACAATGTTCTGGTTTCCTCTGTGCTAAATACGTCCAATATTTTGACATTGTGCATTCGTATTCATGTCTATAAACGTTCATATAGATCGACATAAATGACCGTTATATCGTTCTGTATGCATCATGCAGATTGTAAAGATTGTGTTAATTTTCGAAGTGCACGTACGTTCCGACGTCTGAACAAACTGATCGAGAACTTTGAAATCCTCTTTATTTAGGTGACTGTCATGATAAGCTGCAACTCATTTCACCATGATTTATCATTCGCTACAAAATCATCTTCTTTTGGAAACTTGCGTATACTGTAATGATTTAACTTTTAAAAGATGAGGTCTGCTTTCAAATTTACCAAAAATACATCAAGTCTGTTTTCAGAAGTGATCTTGAACAATGAGGAAGTGAATCATGGCGTCATATTTTAAACTGTTATGGTGAAAGCCATCATATCGATTTACGACCATTTCGAAATAAAAATCAGCCTCAACGAACTCATCAATTTCACATTGGAAAATTTGTGTTGTATTGGAACAGTAGAGCAGTAATTAAAAAGTCAATTTGGTTTTTTCAGCAGAGATGACATTTCTGAACTATCTTCTTTGAACTTGCGAGTAATTTAAAACCGAAGGTTTTAAACACAAAACGAATGCCATGGAGTAATTAAAAGAGCGAAATGCGGATTATTTTGTAGATTTAGTGTACATAAGGAACATTTTAATGTTTGGTCATTAAACGTTTCACACTTTTTAGTGTTTACTTTGTGATTGAATCAATAAACCATTCTGATCGTTCTTTTATAAATTAAGAAATCACTCTTATAAAATTAAATCATAAACTCCTTTGTTTCATATTTTTAAATAATACAGGTGGATAAAATTATTCAAAACAAATTTAACTAGAATAGAATATATAATATACACTACAAAGTATGTTTACATTATCCATGTTTTATGCCGATTACACGATACTGTTTTTCTTCAGGCAGTCAAGTTAATTAGATGTGATTTTCATTACTGAAAGCATGATAAACTGCACTACATTTCTGTGAATACGCTGATCAGTGTATTTCCACGTGAATCGGCAGCATTATCGTCAGGATATTCAACCAATATTCTAAGGGAATTATAGGTCAAATACTATTGGTTAATTTCTGCTGGTCTATTTTATGATCATCCTAGATATCAATGTCACGTGCTGCGATTTTGTTTCTTATTAATCGTCTTAACTGTCAATGTCACAGACATCGACTATGTTTCCTATTCAACCTAACCGTACAAATGAACTCGGACCTTGTACTTTCTGGATGCTTGTAGAATGCAGGTTCCTATTCGTATCAAGTCTCTTTATATTTACACATTATGTGGGGTTGAGATACTCTGATTAGTGCAGCGCGTCGTGTCACCAGATCCTTTTCTGTGAAAAAGATATTCTTGTATCGTAAAAATTTGATAATGTGAAATTTCGATTACAGATAGTATGCATTCAAAAAAGCGAATGATAATGTGACAACATGAAAATAATGCATATTGATAAACATACCTATTGAAAGAGAAAAAATAATTGTAGTCGCATGAAATGTGTCACAGTACCCTACAACCCTTTGCCTTCTGACCAATCATACGAAGACGAGTGAACTTCAGGTAAATATTGTTGTTCATCAAATTAAGTAGGAAATCGTTATTCTTATTATCCTAACCTTGAACTACCGCGTGTCTCATCCGAACAGCTAAAGGTTTGTTTCGGAAATGATTGAGAAATGTTCTAATAGTTTTATTAAATCAACAAAAGCTGCACATTAAATTGTTGCTATATTGTAGACTAGTTCGTTTTAGTAAATATGAACTCAACCTCGAGCCGTCATTTGAATATATCAGACTATTCTGTGCATACGATATGATAATGAAGCGACCTAACCAAATCAAAGTTTACTCAGAATAAGAAATCAGAATTCCCTCGGTATACAAAATTTACCATCTCAGCCTGTGACAACTGTATTGAGAGTCGACTCCTATTCTTCATGACAGATCACTGAAAAAAGAAAAAATTTTCTTATTATTTTTCACATCTGGTATCTGGAATTATTTGAGCAGTATTTTCATCGGCATTGTGCTGCTGCATTCAAGACTCATCCATGTTAATTCCTGTTGTGAAAGTCATCATGATTTTTTTCATTAGTTTACATCATAAGGAATGACAAAAGTAGGAACCCGAATGTAGATATATTCCAAAAAATAAGCGAATCTCCATCACATCGGATATACATAACTTATTACTCGGAATGTGACAGTTAGATAAACTTGCATTTTCTTGAGGATTTACCTTGAACTCGTATCTTATACGTAGTCTGTATGTCTAACATTTACAGTTCTTGTAATCTAAGTTTCCAGGATATTTATTCGGAGGAAACCTAACATTTGCTCTCTGAGTTCGAGAAGCTGAATTTGTAGGTAGGTTACAATGTACACTGTCGCTAAATAAAATTGAATGACGTTTCGAAAATAAAATTTTGGAATCTGATGTAAATGTCCAGCAAATAATTCTGTATATTTCTATAAACATAATGTCACTCTGTCAGTTCAAAAAAACGTAGACACTGATACTAGAAATAAAGATGTGAAGAATTACTAAAATTGGTTGATACAAAACATGAGAAATGGAAAGATTTAAACGTTCACACCTTTTGGTCAGTTAGAAGTGAAGGAAATAATATACATGAACTTTTGAATATGAGCTTTGGCCAAGCAACGAATAAAGATATCTGTCAGTTTGTCAATCTTTGGTGTCATAGTAATATTGCAGATGGACGACGACTAACGGAATCTCTGTTATCCCATTCAGTTGTTTAAAAAAAACAGGAATAGCACACAACTCTCATCATATACAACAACTGACAACGTTAAAGTTGAACAATCATTGTTTGACTGATTCGGCTAACTTTTATCAATATGTACATTTCGCATGTTGATTTTTTGAGTTCATCAAGTCACATGACAGTGTTCTTATACACTTTACTATCAGAAGCAGTTTGGTAGATCGATACTATCATGTAAGAATTGTAAGCAGCTGAAGAAAAACATAATGAATTCATGCAGTTTCACTACTTCGATCGTTCTACTTTTAGTTAATCAAGCTTCTTCATTC